>JARTUT010001490.1:0-38405 GCA_030674115.1 Micraspis discolor | reverse complement strand
GAGCTGTTCAGACAGATATCGATAGTGAAGAGATGATAGGATTGCAACTCTTGAGAAGTCGGCAGCATTATTTGGAAACGAGGTTCATTAAAACATCCTTCACGATGGAAA
This sequence comes from Micraspis discolor, assembly GCA_030674115.1. NCBI lineage: Eukaryota > Metazoa > Arthropoda > Insecta > Coleoptera > Coccinellidae > Micraspis > Micraspis discolor. Next base: position 38,294 of record JARTUT010001490.1, on the reverse strand, counting down.
GTTTCAAAAGTGATGATACTCGTACAAAGTATTATACGGGACTGTTGTCCCGATGTCTCTTTTGAGCACACAAGATGAGCAACCGATTTTGGATGAAATTGTTCATGTTTCATGTGCTTTGAATAATTTATGCCCATCAGTTGTTCCTTTATAAATAAAAACATTTCAATAAATTATGTAGTTTCTTTATGAGATATATCTTCATCAAAATAGTCAAAATTAATTAGCATTCAGGTCTTATATTAAAGAACAATGATAAAGAATTACTACTTACTATAAAAAAAATATTTATTTTGCACTCATTCCAAGATAAATATAATTAGAATTTTTATAACAGCATTATTGAAGAAATTATAACTATAAATGATCTGGGGTTGTATTCTCTAAATAATGTGCTGCAACATCAGGATACTCTTGCTGAAGTTTATGGAAATATTCACTCATTTTACGTATAACAACAGAAATTATATAAGTTGGAAATTAGAGTATTATGCACTCTATTTCAAATAATTCGCTTTATAAATTATCTATTCAACAATCGTCCACTATTCTTTAACAATCATTTCACCGAAAGAACAAACTTCGAAAGGAATATGAGATCGTTTTATCTTAAATCTTTCATTACAAAATGATAAAACAACACAGCGTTCAATGCAAACAAACGTTTGTTTTTCCTACAGCGGCCATTTTGACACATTTGAGGTTAGAACGTTGGAAAGCCCTATATTAATAATTACTTGATTGTTAATTTACTTTAGAAGTAAGAAGTATTTTGTGAGCTATAAGCTATGAATATTGAAATTAGTGAATCACCTGAACCCGATGACTTGTAAGTAAATCAATATTGATTGCATTTACTTACTTAACCTAACTCCTTTTAACGATTTCTTTTCCAGTGACCTCAAGGCTGAAGATGAAATTCAAATTGAAGAAAATTTCACCCACGAGTTTGGAATATGTAATAGAGACACAATCGAAGTTAAACAGGAAAATTGTTGGAGCCAACCTGTAAAACTAGAAAGTATTTGTGAAGAAGGGAGAAGTGACCAATCTTCAAAAAGGTAGGTTATAACATTGAGTATAAATCTACCTAGAGGGGAAACGCAGTTCAAAGAAATGAAGCCAGAAATTTACTAGTACGATTTCTGGTTCATAGGTGGTCTGTATGTTTCTGGAAATAATCCCACATATCATGATTTATCCAAATTTCTCCCATGTATGTCATTGGATCTTCTCAGTTAAGATTTTATATATTATGCTTGTGTTTTTATAGATTTTCAGGAAACACTTCTTTGAACGAACATAAGATTTCGAACTGAAATAGCGCGTTTACATTCGGCTATCATTTTCAACTTAAAAATGAAAATCGTGAGGGTTTATTCACAATGAATGTAACGTAAACGTAACCATAAAATATCTTCACATCAATGGAGTTTCACACATTTTAGGCAATTATTTAACTTAATAGACAACAGACGGTCCCATAATAATTTAATTCGCGCTGTATTTTGTAATGAATATGAACTTGAATATTGATTAAATAATGATTAAATTTGAATATATGTTATAAGATTCTATATGTTACATTCATTGTGAACGAGCGCTAAAATGCAGCTCTTTCTATACTATGTAATTTAAAATGAATTTCTTAATTTTTGAGAGGATCTAAGGCCAAATTATGAGAGAAACACATTCAACAAAAAGGCCAACGTTTCGATTTATTTAAAATCTTTATCAAGGCACTGGAAAAAAACGATACATTTTAAAAATACAGTAACAAATTTCAAAAAGATTAAAATGGCCAAACATATAAAAAACAAATATAAAGAATACAAATATCATACAAGACAGTAAGTTACTCACACTGTAGGGTGGCTTCTCTTGTTATTAAAGAAAAAATATCGTTAGATATTTTGTAAATTAATTGAATGGATGAAACGTAGTATGTCATGATAAATTAAATAATAGTTATTTAAAATACTATGACAGACTTTCAGCTGTCATTATAACTTACGAAAATTGTTTAAGAGCACTAGCGTGAGGACGGCGTTTTAGGCGCTAGTTCTCAATTATACGATTTTAACAAGAATTGGTACTAATATTGAAGATGTAACATTATATCAATGTTTCTGATTTTATGTGTATAACTTCTAAGGTATGGACTATTTTAACGGAAATGGAAAATTGCAGAAAACTATAAGATCAAAACCATTGAAAATATTTGATTTCTTATCTCATCTTGGAAATGATAAAGCTGAAATTCATTAGGTATATATATAATTTTATTATTAGACAATGAACATGATTTTAATTTTTCTGAGTTTTAAGATGAATTGTTGGACAGATGTGATTGTCACTATGTTTGTAGCACATAAACTTGAAAAAGGCTCAATGTACGCCGAAACATATGTAGTTAAGCATTAATATACAAAAAAAAAAAAAAAATAGATCCTAATTTTTGATCCCGTGCTCTAACTCCAAGAAAATTACTTCTAAATAATATAATTTTATTTATCTATAGGTATATTCAAAAGGTGTGTGTAAACGAATGGACAAACATCCTCGCATTAAACTCAGAATTCTGATTAGTAAATTATTGTTATAAAATATATCGTTTTATGCTGATTTTTTCTGGTTTGGTTGACAAAATATCTTCTAAAACCAATAATTTTTTATTATCAATATAAAGTCGGTTGAAGGGATTTTCAAACGAATTGTCTCATTTGAATTGGCATAGTTTCTATTAGAAATATAAATTCCTTTGTCTCCCAGATCTTCAATATTATCGATGAGGAGGTTTTGTTCACATTTGTCACATTTAAAATCCACCCGATTTAAGCGACTTGTCATTAAGAAAAGAATAGAATCCTTTTTCTCTTCCCACATTTGAAGTATACCATTGATAGTTCGAACCAAACCATCAAAGCAGAATGGTGTATTTTTATCAACTGTCCATGACTCAATGAAACCTATTGATTCCATTAAAACTTGTTTCGCTGCAGTATTCTTATCACATAACGGTCGTCTTAAATAATTGCCATCAAAGTATCCATGAAAGTTTAGACAATCGAAAGGGTCACTAATTTTAAATAGGAAATTAGCAGTTGCAATGGACTTTAAGAATTGAGCTCACCACTCTCGATCACTGTCATCATGGTAGAATAAAATGTCTTACTAAAAATCTGAGTTGCTAATTTCACTTTCATTTTCTGAAAGGCATTGGGGTTAATATGAGTTTCTGTTATTTTTAGAAGGGTACGAGACAGTAAATTCGACGAATCGATGTCGTACGTTTTTTTATATCTCTCCATGAAACATTACTCCCACCCACTATGATATCCCTTTTTATTAATGAATTCCTCACATTTTTGATTAGATGTGGAGGGTCGTAGAGAGCAAAAATTTTATACCTGTTAAAAAAAAAATACGGTTTACTTTTTGATACTTCTAGCAGTTTATAAAGAGATCTGTTGTTTGACCCTTGATCACAAATTAAAACATTTATGACTAGACCCAATTTTTGCTTTTCTAGCAAGCATCTTTCCAGGCATATTTTCAGTTGTGTTCCAACTATTGGTCTACACCACAAATAATACCCTACAGGTACCCACCAATTATAACATAATCCTCTTGCCATAAAAACTAGAGCATGAGACGCTGCTCTGTGTGTTCTTTGGCAAACTCTTGAAACCCTCTAATATATCCAGTCTTTCATCATATTCTATGAGTTTCTTCACAGAAATTTCATCCATAAGCAAGACACATTGTTTCTCTTTCGAATTCATAACAACAATTTTTGATCGTAGTTTTTTTTAAAATGCGTTATTGAAACCATGTGTGAGATTATTGACTTGAATCCAGTTTCTCAATGTTTTTATTGATGGTAATTTCAATTAAATTTTTTCCAATAAAAAATTGTACAATGAGGGGGACTTATAATATATTGACAGGCTTAATTTCTTCTCACAATGAGACCATGGAGTGCTAGGTTTATGCCTTATCTGTATATATATAAATGTCTTCACACTCGGGAATAAGTTCTTCAAACAATTATTCAACTCTGCAGCCTCATTCAGGCTGGACAATTTGTTCCGCATTCTACGAATTTTTGTAGGTATATACGACATCTGTTTTTTTTTTTTCTCACAAGAATCAGTAGTTTTTATTTTCCTCCTGCAGATTTTTCAATCTCTTCTTCAACTTTCTTGCATTGAAAATGAGAGGCCTCTCATCTGGTTGAGGAGCACAAGCCATTTTCACTTCGAGTGGACTTAATTCATCATCGGAACTGGAAGAGGATAATTGGCGTTCCTATACATTTCCCCGCTTTCTTGGTGAAGGATATGTTCGAACATACTCTTGAATATACCTGTCAAATTTGAACTGACATTTTCCAACAGCATTTGAACGGTTTAACGGAATCATCGATGTTAAAGTATGCGAAGAAAAATGGCGTTCTGTAAGCTGAATTATAAGAAGAAAAAGTCCCGTAAATTACGTGGTGCGGTAAGTTAATACCGCACCGAAGATGCATGTATGCTGTACCGTAAATAACATGCAACGCTAATACCGCACGACGTTATTTCATCTTCCATATCTCTCTAATCTTTGACATCCCGTATCTTGGTAACGAAGCCGTTTCGGATTCACGTTTACCTGAACTTGTCTTCCTTTGTCGTTCGACGACGTTATTCTGTGACAACGTTCGTAGATTAGGTTTCTATCGCCGGTCACAGTCAGTAAAATATCTGATATGGCCGAAATATATTGATCACAATTGTCATGTTGGGAGGTTATGAATTTTTTTCCGAGAAGTAACAGAATGCCGTTCTTTCCAGAATGTCATTATAAGCAGTAATTACGGTTTTGAACTAATAATAATAGTATATTCATTTTCGCTTTCAGCAGTAAAGTAGGTAAAGCAGGTAACATTTCATTCGTTTACTCACCTTGTCAAATTTGAATATTTGTACTTGAAATAAAACCAATACGAATATTATTATGATTATACATCAGTAAGACTGGCTTTATAGAAATACTATTTCGATCTTTTTGAGCGCTTAATTATTGAGAATCACTTTTTTTTCAATATAGCCGGCTAATTTTCGGCCTAGGATTGTTTTAATTTGCTGGAAATATTACTCATCAATGAAGAGTTTTCACTAAAATTCGATTTCGACTTTCTGTAGAATAGCTTTGTGTCTGAATATTTCTATAGGCGCTGATTTTTCTCCAAAAATAAGTATTCACTCTTCAATAATGATAATATTTTGTGACAGTTTTCAAGAAAGAAATTTGAACAATTTGCGAAATAAAATATTTCTTAAAACAATTTCGTGAAATTTGTCAGTGTATATGATTATTTTTATAAGTAGTCTGGATATTGGTACAGTTCATTCATTCATTAAAAAAATTAATGAAGCTAGGGTCAATACGAAATTTATTTCCACAATAGTTTACCTGAAAAGTTATTGAAACGAAGACCTATCGAAAACAATTTTTGCTCATTAGTTCTGCCTACTAAATACTCAATCAACATCATAAATGGAATCAAGAAGGTGCATGGAAATAATGAAAATAAAACAAATATTACTAATTACAGGAAATAATTTTAGACCATAGTAGGTTATATCATAGCAGGTACTAATCTTAGTCTGATTGAGTTTATAGTTTTGCAACTCATCTAAAGTAACGAAATGCTCACAGAGAAAAAACACAATAAAATGAATAAAAAATCTAAAGGGAATACTGTTTTATGTTTGTAGGATGAATATCTAGCCTGAAGTCATTATGAAGTGATTTTGGCGTAATGAAATATGTTTTTCAGGATATATTCTTCAAATAATAAAATAAACAAAAATAATTTGCATTATCCTCACAGATTCTCAGTGCAGGATTCCACTAATTACCATTTTTATTTCGGAAAGTGTGGTAAAAATCGATTCTTCCGTCAAGACAATCACTCTCGAACGGAAGGAAATATAGTGTGAAATTTTCATGATAGGTTTGTAATCGGGTGTCTTTAAAGTATCGATTTTTTTTTACACATTATACCATTGAAAAAATCATTATGTAGAGTAATCCTAAGAATTTATCCTCATCGATTCTTAGAACGAGAAAACATCAAATTTCACTATGAATATTTTGTTTCTGTTGCTTCAAACATCGAATACACCGAAACATTTCACGTTCTTTTCTTCAATTTGAAAAATCACTAGTTTTTAGTTTTTCGTAAATATTTCAAAAACTAAGCGGTTTATCCTAAACATTGTTATATACAAAAATGTTCTACGTTAACTTTTAAATAAGAATGGTCCTTTCCATAATCACCCTAAATTGTACGGTTCAAGAGTTACAGACAATGTAAATGTTAACTTTTTCGTAATTTTGATAATTTTTTTAAAAAACTAAGCTTCGTAAAAAATGTTGATATTTCAGTGGCCGGTGGTATGTTAGTGATATGCCCTTGAAGGAACGACAACCTCCCCACTTTATCAAGGGGCACTCTTTTTAAGGGAAAGAGGCTTCCACAGGTCTAGGCCATATAAACCTGTGGTACGGAGAAACCCACCCTGAACTTTCTACGAACATTGCAACATAAATTCACTTCTTAAGCATAAATATTTTTCAAATTTGGAATGTTCAATGTCTTTATTAACTTCACTCATCCTCCAGCACATTATCCTCCTCCTCTAGCTCGTCGTCTAAGATGTTATTATTGTCCATGTTATCACATGCTTGGCCTGAGCAATTGCTGCATATGCTAGTGCAGTTTAGACCACTCCTTCTGCATTCACAATTACGAACGCATTCATCTTTGCAAGTACACATTATAAGGGACAGTAATTCCTGGGGGTCGTGCTGTTGTAATTGGTGTCAGGTGGTCGCCAATCTTCCAACCCCACTCGAGTGGATCCTTATCTTCATTCAGCCACTGTTGTACCTGGTGGTAGGTCCTAAATGAATGCTGTCTGGACGCTCCTGAAGTGGGGGGTAGTGCATCCAACTTCAGTAATGCATGTATAGGCTGCTTTGCAATCGTTTTCAAGTAGGACTGGTAGCGGAGACAATCTAGATCTTCAGTGTTCTTGGCTCCAAACATTGCAAGTAGGAAGTAATTTCCTGCATCAGCCACTGCACTGGGGTTGGCTTTGGGGTTGTTGAAGACCAGAAGTTTTTCACGAAGAACGGTGTTGGCTTGAACTTTCCTATAAGGTGCAATTTTTCCTTCTTATAGACAGCAGACACAGTGCCACATCCTGTGAAGGCGTATGTAACCAGAAGTACATCTTTCATATCCCCAATGCCTTGCTGAATGTCAGAAATAATGTACACTTTTTCCTGGTGATTTCCTTTTTTAAGTACGACCATTTTCAGTTTATTCCCTGAAGGTGCGTGGACAGTCAACAGTACTAATAAGTCCGTGTCATCACCAATAACACATGTTTGAACATCTTTCTTTGCTTCATCAAAAGCTGTAAAGACTATTAATAGGTCAGCATTATCCTTCTTTTATATCTAATTTCACCGCATTATATCCTTTTCTATATTTATATATATATATTTATATATATATATTTATATATATATATATATATATATATATAAAAGACATTGAACATTCCAAATTTGAAAGATATTTATGCTTAAGAAGTGAATTTATGTTGCAATGTTCGTAGAAAGTTCAGGGTGCGTTTATCCGTACCACAGGTTTATATGGCCTAGGCCTGTGGAAGCCTCTTTTTCCTTTTAAAAAAGAGTGCCCCTTGATAAGGTGGTGAGGTTGTCGTTCCTTCAAGGGCTTATCACTAACATACCACCGGGCACTGAAATAGCAACATACTTTTACGAAGCTTAGTTTTTTAAAAAAATTATCAAAATTACGAAATATTCAACATTTACACCGTCTATAACTCTTGAACCGTTCAATTTAGAGTGATTATGAAAAGGACCATTCTTATTTAAAATTTAACGTAGAACATTTTTGTATATAACAATGTTTAGGATAAACCGCTTAGTTTTTGAAATATTTACGAAAAACTAAAAAAACTAGTGATTTTTCAAGGCCTTTTTTTAGGTTAATAACACCGTACTAAATGTGTCCAGGTCGAAATATTTATTTATTTATTTATTTATTCAACACTGCATTAAGCAGGAACAAAACCCCCAATATAAACTTAACAATAAATTACAAAATATACATATTTAGAAAATAAACAATGCATAATATACACAGATAAGGAGCTCACACCAATGGTGACCCATAGAAGATCTCTCTCAATCTCGAAAGAGTCCCAGCTTTAAATGTCCGCAGGGAAGTCGAAAAAAAAATGGATATCACCGCATCTATTACCAAAGTCGAGCATGCGCGAGGGGAACAAATGCTTAGCATAATTAGTTCTATGTAGTCGGCTCCGAAATAGCTGAACACTCCTGGTTGATCTCGGAGGAATATTAAAAATCAATGAGCCCGAGTATACCTGGACAGTCAACAGTACCATTAAGCAACCTGAACAAGAAGCAAAAGTCCGCCAACCATCGACGGACCTCCAGGGTATCCAATCGCAAGCATGCCCGAGTGCACTCAACATCTCCACCATACCTCCAAGTCTAAAATTAAGATAACTCAGGAACCTCCTCTGGATCCTCTCAACTGAACAGGTATGACAGGCGTAAAAAGGTGCTCACACAGGTGATCCATACTCCAGTATTGGTCTGACCAGGGAAACATATAGGGTTCTTAACGTTGCCACAGAAAATTCTCTGGAATTACGCAAAACAAATCCCAGGATCCTGTATGCCCTGCCGGTTGTATTGACAATGTGCTCCCTAAAATCAAGCTTACGGTCCAAAATCACGCCCAGATCCTCAACCACCCCAACCCTGGACAAAAAACACCCATTAATATTGTAGTGATAAGAAACAATTTGATCTCCACGGTAAAAGCTAATGATCTTGCACTTAGCGATGTTCAAGTACAAACAATTACGCACAGTTCAAGCATAAAGAAGGTCTAATTCTTCCTGCAGCCTCAACGCATCCGAAAGCCCGCCGACGACAGTGTACACCTTCAGGTCATCCGCAAACAGCAAAAACTTCAATCTGAGAACAGTGTCGAAGTCGTTTATGAATATGAGGAACAAGATTGGTCCCAAGTGGGACCCCTGAGGTACACCGGACGAAGCAGCGAAGTGTCCTGACGTGAACTTCCCGCATCTAACCATCAGGGTACGACCAACCAAAAAAGTTCTGAACCACTGCAGAAGAGAACCCGAAATGCCAACCGCCTCTAACTTAGCAATCAGTATGTTATGATTGACCCTGTCGAAGGCCTTGCAAAAATCAGTGTAGATAGCGTCAACCTGTGAACCCGACTCGAAACACATGACTATATCGTTCACATATAGAATTAGATTTGACATAGTTGACCTACCTCTCCGAAAGCCGTGCTGCTCGTTTATCCAAACCGTGCTGAGATTCCACGATAAAAAGCTGCATAGTAAGCTATCCAGAAGTTTAGTTCAGTTGGAGGTTTTTTGTTTGACTGGAATTCTGTTGGGCATGAAATAGCCATGTTGGTTTTCTTTGTTTTTTGTGAAGTTGAACCGCTTAATTCCTACTCCCTAAGGCCAGAAATCAGTATTGTACATTGCCTCCTTCATTTTAAATGGTGCACCCACCACGAAACGTTTAAGCTCTTCTGGATTGCCTGGTATTTATTTGACGTCAACTGTTGAATTTTCGATATCTGATTTCGAAGTTATGAATTCTCGGATTATCTCTGACGTGACATATTTCTCTGCTCTGTATATATACAGCCATACCTTCCTTTCTGTTCCCGTGAATTGATTAGCGAACTTTCCATCATTATTCTCAGCTGTACCATGTAATATGAGTTTATGTTTGTTTCCTGTACTGCGTAGTCGTTTATTTCTTTTAAAATCATCCTGCATCTGCATTGTATTTATATTTTGTTGTTTTATAACCTCAGTAGTTTTCATATAACATCAATAATCACTTGTAGCCTCGCATTTTATGTTCGAATTATTCCCCCCTTCTTCAACGCGTATGCGGCATCGTTTAGTCACGGTAAAACAAAAAACCACCTGAATACGCAGCCCGTACTTAGGAATTCACGATACAGTTTTGGCACCATTTGTCTGGTGGGTACTTGCTTATTTGGAAAGCGCTAGCGAAATTCTGCGAAAATTTCAGCATAATCTCCGTCAAGATTTAGGTAAGAAGCAATGAAACACGTTCTTCTTTGGTGTATTTTACACGCGCAGTCATGGCAACGTACACAGCAACACTACTACACGCGGACAACTCAACTCGCTACGTTTCAACTGCCTCCTTCGGCCCTAGGTACCATACTGGCCAAGAATACGCGCATGCGTGAATACCTGACAGTCTAAACTTACTTTTGCCGCACTCTGTATTATTTATTTAAATATTACATCCACCAGGCATAATATGCCCAGTTACAGGAGTAATTAATGCACTAAAATATCTTATATAAACAAACACAGAAAATGACAGTTGGTGACAAATAAAAATTAACAGCAACTCAATTTTCAAATAGACAATACAATTGCCTTCTGTTGAAGGACAATGCTCACCTCTCAAGAAGATGTTTTATGCTCTGTGGTTATGGATAGAATAAGTAAGGTTAGAGTCAGTAGTTAATTTTAAGGCGGCAAGAGAGAACAACGATGTATGTAAGAGATTAATGTTAGGAAGTAATAAATGGATAAAAGTATTTGTGAGTTGTTTTAATGAACTACAAACTGGTAAACAAGTTTCAACAGTGGTAGCAGAGCGTGATTTTCGTAAAATACCTACCATGGCAAATTCAAGAGAGAGATTTCCAATGGTACCGTTTGCCGGCGTGGACTTCAGCACATGGTCTTTCAGGATAAGAAGTATACTCAAGGAAAATGGGGTACAGAAAGCAATTGAAGATGAATCTTATGGTCAACAAGAAAATAATTCCAAGGCAGAAGCGAAACCTCAAGCAATATTAATTGCAGGTGTAGCAGATAGTCATATTGAATACTTGAAAAAGGACACTGCTTACCTGATGTTCAAAAACCTAGAGGAAAATTTCAAGAAGAAGGGAGTACGGTCAAAATTATTTCTTAGAAGACAGTTATCAGAAATCAATTCATCGATATGGAAAGAATCTTCACAGATCTAAGAGAATCCGATACAGAGCTAAGCGAAGAAGAAAAGGTTAATTATTTATTATTATCAATGCCTCATTCATATGATGGTATAATAACAGCTCTGGAAACTATGGAGAACTTGAAACTTGATTTTGTAAAGAATAGATTGCTTGGAGAAGAAGAAAGGAAAAAGAAAGACTCAGGTGGAAATAAATCACATAGTACAGCATTTTCATGTTTTATATGTGGGAGACCCGGCCATAAGAAGTTCCAATGTAGCATGAGAGGAAGAGGTCAAGATTTTCAACGAGGAAGAGGTCAAGATTTTCAACGAGGAAGAGGTCAAGGTCATTACAGAGGGAGAGGTCATGGTTTTCAGAGAGAAAGGGGACATGGAAGAGGCCAAGGGTATGGAAGAGGACATGAGTCATATACAGCAGAGAACTGTTTGTCAGATGTTGCTTTTTTATGTGAAAACAATTTAACTAAAGCTTATAATTGTGATAATGTTTCAAATGAAAATCATTTAACATGGTGTATTGATTCAGGGTGCTCAGATCACTTAGTAAATAATCAGAATGTTTTTGTCAATTATACAGAACTTAAGTTTTCTAGAAATATTGCTGCTGCTAAAGAAGGGGTTATGCTAAAGGCATTAGGAATTGTAAACATTAGGGCAAAATGTCAAGTAGGAAGAAGATTCACTAACTGTATGATTAATAATGTTTACTCTGTCCCATAAATTATAAAAAATATTTTGTCAGTACCTAGAATAGAATCTAATGGGTTCAAAGTCACTTTCTATAGAAGTAGAGTTGAAATTTACAAAGATGATCGATTGGTAATGGAAGGAAGGGTAAACGGTAATTTATACAGTATAGAAATGGAGGTAGAACAACAAAGCTGTAGTTATCATTCAGCAGAGGATAATAATTCAAAATTACAGTTATGGCACAGACGCTTTGGTCACTTGGGGATAAGAAATATTAATATTTTAGTCCAAAAAAATCTTGTGAACGGTATACCTGATATTAAAGGTAATGAGTCCAATAATACCTTGTGTGAACCATGTTTGTTAGCAAAGATGACCAGACAACCCTTCAATAAGTCAGGATATAGAGCGAAAAAACCTTTGGAGTTGGTACATACAGACGTATGTGGGCCAATTACACCCATAAGTAGAGACGGTCATAAATACTTCTTAACGTTCATTGATGATTATACTCATTTTGTTATGGTTTATTTGATATCAGAAAAATCAGAAGTCTTCAAGAAATTTAAAGAATATTATTTTTATGCCACGAAACATTTCAATACAAATCTACTGAAACTTCGTTCAGATAATGGTAGGGAATACGTGACAGGAGAATTTCAAAAATTTTGTGCGGAGCAAGGTATATCATTGCAATATACAGTACCATATAATCCTGAAATTAACGGGGTAGCTGAACGTATGAATCGAACTTTAATTGAAAAAGCTAGAGCAATAATATTAGAAATCAGAACTAGGTAGAGAATTCTGGGGGACGCTGTTTTATATTCGGCCTATGTTACAAACAGAAGTCCATCAGTAGGACGAGAAGCTACAGCTAGTGAGTTATGGACTGTTAGAAAACCAGATGTATCAAATCTAAGAGTTTTTGGTTGCATTGCGTATAATCATATACCTAAAGAACAAAGACAAAAACTAAATAACACAGGGAAGAAAATGATAATGTTAGGCTATAGTACATCAGGATACAGACTCTTTGATTCTGAAACTAACAGAGTGGTAAATGCAAGAAATGTAATATTTGATGAAAGATTGAAAAATAAAATAGAATATTTTCCAAGTAATGAGGAAACAATTGAAGAAGTGGCAACAGAACAAAGAGAAATAAAACAGAGGTCTGTGGAAGAAGAATTTACAGAACAAGAAGATACAGAATTAGAAGAGCAGTCTGAAGGGATAGGAAAAAGAAAAACCAGTAAGCCAAAATGGCAAGAAGATTACCAAATAGATTTCAATGAGGAAAGCGATGAGGCTTTGTTTGCATTGTTCACAAATCAAGGGGATATACCATTGAATTATCAAGAGATGGAAGAAAGAGAAGACAAGAAAGAATGGAAAAAGGCAGTCAATGAAGAACTCAGAGTTCTAGATGAAAGTAACACTTGGAAAGTAGTACCAAAACCGGAAAATGAAAAACTTTTGGATAGCAAATGGGTATTTACAAAGAAAAAGATAGGAAAGGACGAAATATGTAAAGCACGACTAGTTGTACGGGGATACCAACAAAAGGAACATTTGGGAAATGTCTATTCACCCGTCTTGAAATTGGAGACGTTGCGAGTACTTTTATCTGTAGCTGCTCACAGAGGATATCAAATACATCATATGGATGTAAAAGGGGCTTTCTTGTATGCTGAAATAAAAGAAAATGTTTTCCTCAAACCACCAGAAGGAGTAATGTTACCAGAAGGGAAAGTTTTAAAACTAATGAAATCATTATATGGTTTAAAAAAATCTCCTAAGTATTGGTATGAAAAGTTTAATAGCACAATAATTGAATATGGGTTTAAGCGATCAGAAAATGATTATTGTCTTTTTAGTTTTGGGAATATGTATTTGTCATTGTATGTTGATGATCTCTTAATAGTGGGAAGTGACTTTGAGGAAATTGAAAGAGTTAAAAGATTTTTATCGACAAAAATCCAGAATGAAAGATATGGGTTGTGAAAATTTAACTTATCTAGGAATTTCAATCATTCAGAATGCAGGAGAAATTCTCATAAATCAGACTGATTATTTGCTGAGTGTTCTGAACAAGTATAATATGGAAAATTGTAAAGGTTGTAACACTCCAATGGATGTGAATTTTAAATTAGATGAAAACTCAATTGTTGATATAAAATATGTTAATACAAAATTTCAGTTGGCAGATATGCTTACGAAACCTCTACCTAAAATTCAGTTTTTGCCACATTTAGTAGAGATAGCCTTGAAAGATGTGCATTGAGGGAGAGTGTTGAAGGACAATGCTCACCTCTCAAGAAGATGTTTTATGTTCTGTGGTTATGGATAGAATAAGTAAGGTTAGAGTCAGTAGTTAATTTTAAGGCGGCAAGAGAGAACAACGATGTATGTAAGAGATTAATGTTAGGAAGTAATAAATGGATAAAAGTATTTGTGAGTTGTTTTAATGAACTACAAACTGGTAAACAAGTTTCAACACCTTCTTAACTCACCAACTGACATGAAAAAACGTCTACTGAAGGAACATTATTCAAGCTTCTACACACCGACATCACAGGGCTGTGGAAATGGTGCTTTGAACTCGGCACGCTAATTCTGAAGGGTAACTTATATCTCGAGGCACGTTGAAATCCAGAAGAGAAAGTAACGACGCTGAATCAATAATGTTATTAATTAATTTCTTAGCAAAAATCGCATCAACAACTTCTCTTCGCTTCCTCAGACTAGTGAAATCAAACTCATTCAGCAAAGAGCGATGGTCGGGATGAACTGAATAAGCCTTAAACCTCTTGAAATACATAAATTTCAAGAATTTTCTTTGAACGGACTCCAATGCTGTAATATATTTATTGTGGTATGGATTCCATACAACACTGCAGTATTCTAGCTTACTTCGAACTAAGCAGAAATACACCGCTTGTACAGCTTTTAAATTTGAAAATTCCCGGCAGTTGCGAAAAAGGAAGCCCATTGACTTATTTGCGTTGCAAATAATGCTCTCAATGTGCGGGACGAACGAAAGCCTGCTGTCAAACAAAACGCCCAAGTCTTTAGTCTCTACAACCCTCACCAATGTCACCCCTCCAATCTTATATTCAGATTCAACAGGAAACCGCCTCCTGGAGTAACTCATGACCTTACATTTTTCAATATTCAAAGGCAGTCCGTTAGCGGAACACCGTTCTGAGAGGCGCCCAATATCGTCTTGCAGTAGGCGACAATCAGCTGTGTTGACAATTCTCCTGAAGAACTTGAGATCATCTGCGAGAAAAGGAGCTTCATCGATACTAATGTATCGCATACATCGTCAATAAAAAAGAGAAACAAAAGAGGCCCCAGGTTGGAACCTTGTGGAACTCCAGAACAGGCTATGAAGTTGATTGATTTTCCACCCTCATATTCCACATACAACAGTCTGCCATCCAGATAAGACCCCAAGAGCTGTCGCAAACCATCAGAAATACCGAACCCATGCAGCTTCGACAAAAGATGTGTATGGGACACTTTGTCAAAAGCTTTGCTAAAATCAGCATAAACTACATTAACTTGACTGTGATCATCCATTGAGCCCGAAACGTACTGTGTGAAGGTACAGAGATTTGAGACGGTGCTCCTAGATCGTATAAAACCATGTTGGGACTCTGACAAGCGGCTGTGTACATGGAAGTAGATCAGGTCAAAGAGGACAATCTCTAACAATTTGGAGAATACAGATACAAGAGCGATGGGCCTGTAGTTTCTGATATCCGCAACTTTACCTGACTTGAATACAGGGCAAACACGTGAGGTCTTCCACAGTTCAGGAAATTTTTATTTTTTAAAATTAAGTTATATATAAGCAGCAATGGACGGCAGAATAAATCTATGTGTCTTTTGACCACACCAGATGGAATATTGTCAGGACCAAAGCTCAGCTTATTTTTGAGTTTCCTGGCTGCCCCGAGCAACTGTTCTACTGTTATCTCCTGAACATGCAGATATCTAGAGGGATCCATCGAACGGCTTCCCCGACCATAAGAATTAACACCCGAGTTCCCACCTCCAGAGCTCTGGGTGAGTCTTTGACCACTGCGTTAATTTTAACCATAGATTTTTGACGTCAAAAGAAACATTTTCTTCCTTTAACATTTTTCGAAATTTGACCCCGTTCAAAAGATATAGGGTGTTGAAATATCATAAAAAAAATTGCATTTTCACCTGTAATATTCAAACGACAATATCAATTGAAATGATCTCTTGTAGAAGATTTTTGATAACAGTCATACATCTTTGCATATTTTGCATATTTTGGCATCATCAGATTTATTCCATTTTTGTGGGTTTCTCACTACTACTCTTCAGATTGGTTAAATTGCATGAAAAACAAATATCACAAGGTCTGTACCTTGTACTTCCTGAAATCATTAGTTAGTTTTTCGCAGATAAAATCATTCTTCATCTTTTCCTAAAATTGCACCGTTCTTGAGATATTTGAAGTTGAAAGGAATTAAATAGATATAATTTTGTCCAAATTTTCTGATTTTACCAAAACCAACTCTGTGCTGAAATGATTGCATTATCAGATTTGTTCAATGTTGCCATATTTTATGTCTTTATTAAATATTTCTACAAGGTTGAGGAAATTTCTCCAGTCTATGGTTCCACCACTAAACACTATAGATGAAATTAACCACTGAACAATTTTTGTCTTACATTCACTACAAAATCTAAATTGCCATTTGCTGTATTCATTATTAATGATGTCTAGCACCTTGTTTAATATTGAATCCAGAGTCACATTCTTCATAATAAATAGAGGAATAATAAATAGAGGAAAAGATTTCCATCACTCACATAGGTACTTCGGTATATCTTCATGATGACCGTTGAAATAGATAATATATTTTCTGTCAGGATCTGTTAAATTGAAGACTTGTCTTTATGAAGAGCTGGTTCTTTATAGCTTCAGACTTTCACGCTCATATGAGTTTTAAAAACTTCGAACCCAGTCTCCTAGATTTGTTTTGTTGCTTTAAAGATCTTTTTTTAACATCTTTATTTCATACATCGATTCAACCTGGTTCACAAACTTAGGAGATAATAGAATTTGACTTGATTTTAATATTTCTGAATGTTTGTTATGATGCATGATCAATTAAAATTCTATCAATATTGAAACTGGAAGCTATAGGCTCATAAACAAGAAAGATTGAAATAGAATGCATTTTCTGACCATAATCATTCCATACTGAATTGAATTATTTCAAACTATCGAAATTATCCCTAGAATATTTTCCACTTTTTTCTTGAAGATACAAATAACTGTTGACTGTTGACAGTTTCAAACAGAATCAAAACAACAGGGAACCACAGAACACTATTTTATTGGAAACTACCCACCACAGAGACGTTATAACATTTTAATGTGATAATAATGCACTCTCGTTATTCTGAGAAAAATTATACCTAAAGATCAATAATGGTTAGAGATATTATCGTTCATTTAAAAAAACTTTGCAATTATTATTTTTTTTCTCTCCTGGGGTTCGGTAATAAACTGATATTCTATGGTAAGGTATTAAAATTTGACATAATCTATGAATAACCATTATTCAATATTTATGTTTTTGATTAAGATTAAAACAGATACTCTGATTATAAAATCCAAAAATTTACGCATGTTCAGTAATTAATTATATTCTAAACAGAATAGAATCATATTAATGATCTAACAAACATTTTTTCAAACAAGAATAATTGCACATCTAAATCTGGGAATACTTGTAATCTATCCAAGTAATTTGTTATTGGGATTCAGTAACATTCATTCATTGTTGTTGAAGATTTCGAAAAAGATTTTCATATTTTTAACAAAAAAAAATCAAGAGACTTCATAGACCTGTTCACTGGTCTCTGTCAAGGAGAAGAAACTTCAGTAATATCAGTGTTTGGAAAATCATAGATGATTTTTTCTGGCTTTGAGTGAAAAAAAAGCAAAGTCTTGCCTTGGAAGTTTTCATAGAAATGATGGTTTTCATGATTTGGAAATTTTAAGAACAAAATTACAAATGTATGATGATAACATCCAATAATTCTGAGGTTTTTTGGAATTTCTCACTAGAAAGGGATGGTTTATAATCTTGAAGTAGAAAGAAATTGTAGTAGAACAACAAAAATCTATGTTTATGGTGTTGAATTTTTTTACCAGAAAATTAGTATTTTGTTTCTTCCTTCTGGATATGGACCTCATCGGATGAAACATGAGTGAGAGAGAAAATAATGTTTTTAAACAATTCAGATTCATTAGTGGATGCTGTGGAAGGTATTTTTCATTCAAACTAAACTGGACTACAGAGGGGTATTTGCCCAATGTGAAAACTTAAAATGCTTATAACTTTTCAACGCAGCTGAATATAGAAAAACCGTAATGGAAAAAGTGTTTCTTTTGATCTCAAGAATCTACGGTTAAAATTAACGCAGTGGTCAAAGACTCACCCTGTATACACCACTGAAATGATCCGCAAAAGCATTTACAATCGTTCTCGGAGTATTGAACGTATCATCACCATTAAAGATAACTCCCGGAATACGCGTTTTATTATTTTTGGAATTCAAATATGACCAAAATTCCTGCGGATTAGTGACCAAATTATCTTCTGATTTCTTAACAAATCCAAAGTACGCAGAGCATATATCCCTTTTAACAACCCGCCTCATATTTCTAAAACGTAGAAGATAAAAGTAGAAGTAGAAGTAGATTTATTCAGTACAGAAATTATCGCATACACAATAAAAGTGACATCGTCAAATTAGTAATGAAATTCAGTAAGTTGAGCAAAGGTGAACCACTCAGACAAAGAATATGGTTCACTTACTATAACTAATTCATGCAGAGTCTTCTTAAAAATTTTTACATTACTTATCATTCTCAATTTATTAGGAAGACAATTGAACAATTTCATCCCAAGATAGAGTGGAGATTTTTCGGTTATTGACAGAGAATGATGAGGATAAAAGAAAGTTTATTTTCTTCTTGTTAAGTTAACATTTCTATAAATTTCAAAACAATGAGGATGAAGATACATGAATATAAGAACTTTGTATACAAATAAACCGTATAGTGTTAGTAGGTTATTTTCTCTGAAATGTCCTCTACACGACGCCCTATACTTCAAACCCAATAGTTTTCTCAACATAGCCTTTTGTCTTAAAAACACTAATTCAGACAAAGAACTGCCCCCCCAAAAAATGATACTGTAGCTCATCAATGACTGAAAGTTCGCAAAATACACCATCTTCAAAGTATCAAAGTCCATTCTAGTTCTCAGGACACACACTGAAAATATTACTGAGTTTAGTCTTTTCACGAGATTGTCTATGTGGAACATCCATCTTAAGTTATTATCCAGATAAACTCCCAGGAATTTCACAGATGTGGACAAACTCATACCATCTTCAATTTCCTGAGGTACACTCACGGCAGATCTACCAGTACTGAAGACCATACACTCAGTCTTCTCGAGATTTAAAATGAGACGATTTCTCTTACACCATCCATTTACGCTATCAAGTATCTTCCGTGCTATCTCCAAGGTGAACCCCAAAGACGGGGATCTCAAGAGAAGATTGGTATCATCCGCAAACAGCACACACTCCAAAAAACCACCAAAAACATGATCACGCAAGGCCAATGGAAGATCATTTATGTAAATTAGAAAAAGCAATGGCCCAAGAACACTACCCTGTGGCACATCAGCTTTGCTCACTTCCCTGAGGATTGATATTCTTTTCCATTTATTACCATTTTGACTGTCTGAGGCCTATTCCTTAAGTAGCTCTCTATGAGTATTAGCTGTTTATCTCTTATCCCACACTTTTCCAACTTTTCCAGCAATATTCCAGTATCAACACAATCAAATGCCTTAGACAGATCCAAAAATAATCCAATTGGCAATTCCTTGTTTTCTAATGTTGTAACTATAGAATTATATAGCTCAAATATTGCTGTCTCAATACTCTTTCCTTGAATATATCCATGTTGACATTGTGTAAAAACGTTGAATTTTTTGAAGAATTTCAGAAACCTATTGGCCAAAATTTTTTCAAATATTTTGGAAAATGTGGACAGGATGCTGATTGGTCGATAGCTTCCAGGATCTTTAGGATCGCCTTTTTTGAAAATTGGTTTTACTACAGCAATTTTTAGGTCCTCTGGGAAAACACCATCCCTGAATGATTTGTTCATAATATCTGCTAGAGGTGCTGCAATAAGATGAACACATGCCTTTATCACTTCCAAAGGAATACCATCCCAGCCTGATGATTTGGAGTTTTTCATTTTCCTTACTGTAGCTATTATTTCATCTTCAGTGATGTCAAACAAGTAAAAGGATTTTTCCTGACGTGGTATAGGATTAGAATCATCATTATCTGATTGTTCTTCAATATTAAGTGCTGATTGAACATTGGAGAAAAAGTTATTAAATTTGTCCAGCAGTTTATGAGGTTCAGACTCATTTTTTATTCCATTTGAACTTTTGTGTTGTTTCCCTAGTGTTTCATTTACAAGATTCCAAATAGTTTTCGGTTTATTAGTTGATTTTTCGATAGTCTTTCTACAATATTCAGTTCTCTCCTTTTTAATCATGAAATCATATTTTTGTTTAGTCTCTTTATATGCCGACAAATACCTATCGGATCTCCTCGAGAGTATGAATAAAATGTCTAAGAGTTTCTTATATTCTTGGATGGTACTATTCTCTGATTTAAATTTTTTTTTCTATGAAAACTAATAGTTCTTATAGGAAAGCAGGAAGTAAACAACTCATAGAATCTTCCAAAAATGTTCTCCACTGTGAATTTGCATCATCATCTAAATCCTCACCCATATTAGTCCATTTTTGATCTGATATTTGATCCACAAACTTCCTTATGTTCTCTTTATTTATATCTCTAATTTGTTTTTTTTTCAGATGGTATAGTTGAGTGTTCTTTATTAGGAAAAATAAAATTTTGTGCAGAATGGTCAGATATATGTTCTTCAATTACCGAGCTGGTTCCTACTATATTCGTTATTATATTGTCAATACATGTTGCTGAAGTTTTGGAGATTCTTGTTGGTTCATTAATTGTTAATCGATGACCAAAACTCTCTATTGTTGACCTAAAGTTCTTAGTTGCAGATGTTTCACATAATAAATCGATATTAAAATCTCCTGCCAGTATAACATCGGATTTTCCTCCAAACAGCTAGACAATATACATGACAGCCTTTCCAAGAAAATATCGTAATTACCTGCAGATGACTCAGGTCTGTAAACACACATCATGATGATTTTCCTCATATTCAGGTGTACTTGGGCTGCACAACATTCAATGATGAATAGAATACTATAGTTGTTCAAATCATCCCTTGTCTTAAACGAGAAATTTTCCTTGAAAAATATAGCACTACCTCCATGCTCACCATAATTTCTGCAGTAACAGGATGCTAGGTTGTAACCTGAAAGTCTATAATATTTCAATTGTTCATAATCCATCCAATGTTCTGTAACTGCCAAAAAATCAACCTCATATTTGTCAACTATGTACTGGAGTGTATTGAGAGCTGTTGTAATTGACTGAACGTTCTGATGCATCAAACACAAACTATCATGGTGAAAGATTTTTTCGGCAGTACTTACCGATTTAAAATCGAAGATTTCCGGAGATTCCTCCGAAAAAACCCTTGACATCGAAATCTTTTATTAGAACACCTTCTGGCCAAAAGTTCTCATTCATTATTTTATCATACTTGTCTGATGGTACACCAACACTAAACGCTGAATTATTTCCTTTGCATTCTAGTTTCTTCACTTCTACATTTTCAGTCATTAAGGAATTACTCACGAAGTTCTTAATAGTGTTCTCCTCTACGTTGTTTCCAACGACTCTGCCTAGGTAAATCCACCTTCTCCGAGGGGCTCCAGAAAAAGTAGAATTTTCAGAAGTTGGACCACTGCAAATAGTACCCTTCTTATGTTTCGGACCTTTCCTTGATTTGACCTCTTTCCAATCATGATTTTCTGCTGAGGATTCGTTATCGTTTACGTTTTTCGTTTGTTGTTGTTGTGGGTTGACAGCGCGGTTTGAGGTTATTCTGATGTTTTGCGGCAGGACCACAGAACTATAACTTTTGTGGGTTCCAGTGACAGAGGAAGAAGCATACGATGATCCGTCACTTGAACTTGAATTTGCCGTGTCTTTCATGTCGGAATTTTTTTCATCATGTTTTATTATGTTTACTTTCTTTATCTTATCACCATTATTTGTTTCAATTACCTTGATTTTCTCATTGAGCAATTGATTATTCTCCATTAATATTTCATTCTTGCTTTGAATCTCCAATATTAATTTTTCTAGAAATTCGTTTCGTAATCTTAGGATTAATAACTCCATTTGCTGTTCATTACTTGTATTCTTGATTACCTCGTGAATACAAGGCGCGGATTTTCTGCTTGACGATTGTGTTACACAACCAGGATGAAATTGTTTAGTACACCTGATACAAAACACAAAATCAACCACTTTCTTGGTACAGTGCGCGCACAAAACTTCATTTTTATTATTTTCTTTCAAAGATTTAACAGAGCGATCGCTCAAATCACCTTCACTCTCCGCCATCTTGCGATCTCTGGATAATATAAGGATATCCTTTTATTGTACATTTCCCGGTAATGATTTTTTCGTTTTATATAATTGATCAAATTTTTCGTGTACCAGGAGGGATACCCATGGCTTGTTTTGTTGTTTTAAGAGGACAACACTCCGAAAATATACCCTGAATTTTCTCATTGAACTGTCCACAAGCTACATTACTATCAGAAGCTGTAGCTAGAAAGTCCCAATCAGTCTTCCTGAACAGTTCATGAAACTGTTGGTTGTCAAGCTTACGGAAATTGAAACGCTTCACGGGAGAGAAAAATTTCACTTCAGAACGACTCTCGATCTTAAACCGTACAAAAAGACTCGGATGATGTGGCTCTATCTTGAACAACGGTTCGAGGTCCTGCTTTACCTCACAATCAGAAGATTCAGGTGCGAGCACCAAATCCTACAACCTGTTTATACTATTTCTAATCAAGTTATTTTGGGTAAAATTACAGAAGCTTTCAAATGATTTATATCTCAGTATTAAATTTGATTACTCAGTTTCACGACCATTCTGTAATTCAGAAATATTGAAATCACCCAACACAATAGTGGTGTCAATGTTCTTGAAGCTTTCCAAAAATTCAAATAATTCATCATATCTGGCATGATTTGTTCCAGGAGGAATATACAGCAATATCAAATGGACTGATACATTTGTCCCAACAAAAAGCTTAACACAAAGTACATCAATTGATTGTAAATGACATGTAACATCGCAAAGTTCAGATACATAGTAATTACTGTCAAGCAACACACCACCCCCACGGATACCATATGACCTATCTTTACGATACACTACATAATTCTCAGGAAATATTTCCGAATCAAGTACACCGTCTCTTAACCTAGTATCAGACACTGCAATGATTTTATGTTCGGTAGATAAAACATTAATGAAAAACACATGAGTTTTGGTATTCAGTCCTCTACAGTTCTGATAATATAGTGATAGTTCAGTATCCAGGGTTAACACTTGCTTGTTGGATGAACTTCCCAAACCTGTTTTTATGTATTCACCATATTGTAGAGAGACACCATTCATCTGGAAAACATATGCGATGAAAATATTTTATGTATATGTTCGGGGATTCCTTTTTGCAATCTTGCATTTTTTTGTGCAGTTCCGTAACGTGTTCCGACAATTTGTTTAAATCTCCCACATATTTGCGATCCAATATCTCTATATTCTTCTTTAATCCATCGAGTTTTCCCTCAAGGTGTTTGTCAATTGCACTTTGTATACTAGCCGATACCTTGTTAGATGTATGTTTTGTCTACATTCATAATTAATTTATTTTTTGCAAATCAATTTTCTGTTTTCTCTATTGTTTGTGCTAAGGTGTTCGTTGAAAGTTTTTCGAATCATCTGCATAGTCAACTTGTTGGTTGTCTATGTCTGTATGTAGGTTGCTTATAAATTGAATAAATACCAAATAGCATTTGAAGTATGTAAGAGTTGAACTGCCTCATATTTAGTGATTTTAATTGTAAATCGTATTGACTTATCATGTTGTAATTGAAATTTTAACATATCATGTAATTTTGTTGATAACAAGTGAATATTTCATGAAATAAAAAACAAGCAATTGATTTTCATTTACTTTGATGTTAGCCCCATAAGGTTTTCAAAATGATATGTTGAGTTTTGCAGTGTACAGTAACACGAATTATTTTATTTCAGTATTGAAGAAGTCCAGCAGAGGGAAGAATCTTCGAATGACAAGATAAAATGTTCCGAAAATAATGTAAATAACATGACATTGGGTTATGATGACAACAAGACGGAGCTATTGGATTATGATATTACACCAATGATTCCTGTGAAAACTCAGATTGAAGCAATTCCTTCGGATTCCAAGAATCACAAATGTCATCTCTGTGATCATGTCGCAAGTCAAAAAGGCCATCTAAACAGACACATTGATAGAGCTCATTTAAATTTGAAGAATCATAAATGTCACCTCTGCGATTATGCTACAACTCGAAAGGACCGACTAAAAATCCACATCCATTCTGTTCATTTAAATTTGAAGACTCATAAATGTCACCTCTGCGATTATGC
The DNA here is from genome assembly GCA_030674115.1 of Micraspis discolor. NCBI lineage: Eukaryota > Metazoa > Arthropoda > Insecta > Coleoptera > Coccinellidae > Micraspis > Micraspis discolor. The sequence goes on along the minus strand of JARTUT010001490.1, from coordinate 13,660 downwards.
TACAACTCGAAAGGACCAACTAAAAATCCACATTGATTCCGTTCATTTAAATTTGAAGGATCATAAATGTCACCTCTGCGATTATAAAACAAGTCATAAAGGCCATCTAAAAGGACACATCGATACAGTTCATTTAAATTTGAAGAATCATAAATGTCACCTCTGCAATTATAAAACAGGTCAAAAAAGCCATCTAAAAGGACACATCGATACAGTTCATTTAAATTTGAAGATGCATAAATGCCATTTATGTGATTATGCTTCGAGTCAAAAGTGTACCCTGAAAAACCACATTGATTCCATTCATTTAAATTTGAAGAACCACAAATGTCATCTCTGCGATTATGTTGCAACTCGAAAGAACATTCTAATAAGACACATAAAGACAATTCATGAAAATTTGAAGGATTATAAATGCTACCTCTGCGAGTATGTTGCAAGTCAAAAAATCCATCTAAAAGCACACATCGATACAGTCCATTTAAATTTGAAGAATCACAAATGCCATTTATGTGATTATGCTTCAAGTCAAAAGAGTACCCTGGAAAACCACATTGATTCCATTCATTTAAAATTGAAAAAACATAAATGTCATCTCTGTGATTTTGCTACCAGTCTAAAGAGTAGCCTAAAAATCCACATTGATTCAATTCATTTAAATTTGAAGAACCACAAATGCCACCTCTGCGATTATGTTGCAAGTAAAAAAAGCAAACTAAAAGGACACATCGATACAGTCCATTTAAATTTGAAGAATCACAAATGCCATTTATGTGATTATGCTTCAAGTCAAAAGAGTACCCTGGAAAACCACATTGATTCCATTCATTTAAAATTGAAAAAACATAAATGCAATATCTGTGATTTTGCTACCAGTCTAAAGAGTAGCCTAAAAATCCACATTGATTCAATTCATTTAAATTTGAAGAACCACAAATGTCATCTCTGCGATTATGCTGCAACTCGAAAGAACATTCTAATAAGACACATAGAGACAATTCATTTAAATTTGAAGAATCACAAATGCCATTTATGTGGTTTTGCTTCAAGTCAAAAGAGTAACCTGAAAATCCACATTGATGCCATTCATTTAAATTTGAAGAACTACAAATGTCATCTCTGCGATTATGCTGCATCTCGAAAGAACAATCTAATAAGACACATAGAGACAATTCACGTAAATTTGAAGGATTATAAATGCCACCTGCAAGTCAAAAAAGCAATCTAAAAGGACACATCGACACAGTCCATTTAAATTTGTAGAATCACAAATGCCATATATGTGATTTTGCTGCCAGTCGAAAGAGTAACCTAAAAATCCACATTGATTAAATTCATTTAAATTTGAAGAACCTCAAATGTCATTTATGTGATTATACTTTGGCTCAGAAAACCAATCTCAAAAGACACATTGATGTATTTCATTTAGATGTGAAGATTCACAAATGACACCCCTGCATATACACAACTATTCCGTTATCTTCTGTAGTATGCTTTATTTCAAGTATAGTAGAAATGTGCACACATAACATCTTGAAATAAAATAGTGTCAAAGATTCAATTTGTCTACTAGCCAGAGGCCCTGTACAATCTCTCCAAATCATACTTTAGAAATTATCCAATAGTGTATGGTTAGGTTTTTTTCAATATTTGGAAAATTTGCCTCGTGAAACCTTTCAGGGTTGTAGTTTCATTTATGTTCTCTATAATTTTATTGTGATATTTCATACAACTTTATTATCATCCCTTTTCTGTTAATGTAAGTGTCTTTTTTGCATCATCAATATACGATCCATAGTGCTTCCACTTTTAAAAATATAATTCTATTTATTAGTTTTGATTGGAATGTCGCTTGATAGATTACTTTCATGGAGTATTTATCTAAATATTTTCTTAAAACGCCCAGTAAGTAGCAGATGGATGCTAGAAACGCCCCTTATAATGAATAGCAGCCTCTAAATGATTTACTTAAAACTTATAAATAACAATTTGATGTAGTTTCTCCTTTTTGTTATTTTCTGTTTATATTCTCTCTTAAAACTATTTGTTTTTTAGTTTGATTACTTTACCAACTGACCTTTTTTGTATTGTGTATATTATTCGAACGACTGAAAACTTTGTTCCTAACTACGTATATTATATATTTTTTATAACCGGACGAATCCATTTTTTATATTTAATATTAGGGTTCTTTGCAATATTATAATTTGTATATGTTCTTTGATTTTCAACTGTTTCACGTGTTCCGATGTAAATTGGAGTTAAAAGATCACAAAATAAAATATCGGAAAATTTGGACTTTTCAACAACTTTTATTCAAAAACTACGCTAACGTTTCAAGCCTAGTCAACAATTTTAAAGTTAAAGTCAATATAAAACAAATTCAGTAAAAGAAATATTTTGACTTTTAAATTCTTGTATAGCCTAGACTTTCCCGAAACGTTGGCGTAGTTTTCAAATAAAAGTTTAATGTTGCGATATTTTATATCATATGATGAAAAATAGATTTATCACACTTTCCATATATTATTTTCAAAATATGTATTCCTTTATACAATAAAGTTTTATTTCAAGCAAATTATAAGATAAAACAACTACTTATCGTGATAAAATTGGATTGATCACAGACCACTATAGACGTTTCCCACAGTGGGACCAATCGCACTTCGTCGATTTTGAACTGAAATCGCTTAATCTCGCGTTTCCTCCCTGCGCATATTAATCGACCGCGAATTGATTAGAAAAGGTTATTTGATCTGAAAACAGACTGGTAATAAGTAATCTATATTCATATAAAAATTATGACTCCGTTAATGTAACTGTAAATGTAATCACATTTCCTCACTAACAGAACGCATTTAATAAAAAAGATATATTGTTTTATTGTGGTTTTAATATCACTTTGAAAGAAACAGTAATTAGTGATTAAATTTACCTAATAGTGTACTCAGAAGCAGCAGAACCGGTGCCTCTGAAACTTTTTGAAATGTGTTAAAAATCATAGGTACCTTAGGATTGTAAATGAAATGACTCATTAAAATTTTTCTAAACGAAGATTGAGTTGAAGAGTAGGTGTTATATGGAAAAATAAGTAGTTGGTAGTTGAAAACATCGAATGTGTTTAATATCAAATCCTCAATACTTATAATTTCACTGAAACGTTTATCTTAGAGTCCATGAAAAAACTATTTTATATTGAATTGTTTCAAACAAATTTTTTCAATGAATTCTCTGATGATTTGGTTTGAACTGATACTATTGTTTACTATATACAATTTATGAAAAGAGGAATTTGATTATGGAATTCTTAACTATCGGCAAACCCCTCAACACGAAATGTTGCAAAAAACATTGATTTCTGTAATAGGCCTCATAAATGTTCTTGCTTCAAATTTCTTTTGAACTTAAGAATCCTGTTTAATGCGATTAGTTAAATGTAGTAAATTTTCCAGATTAAATCAACATCAGAGCATATAATTTGTTACTTGTTAGAAGATTTCTCCCAGTTGTTTATATTTTTGCCTTAATAAATTTTTTCTCAAGATTCGTTCAGTCTAATCTAAACTTGTAATACAGTTATCAGGTAATATTGAATTATCTTCTCATAAATACAATAAAAACAGGTTTTCTGATATAAAATTATATTTTTCATATTTCTATAATGAATATAATATAGTAATATACAACGGAATAAAATACTATACAGTATCATAAAAATATAGTTTAATTCTGCATGCATTTCAGTCAACAATTATGTATACATCAATACATTCAAAATAACGAGTATACAAAGACTTTGTAAGTGATATGATAGAAATATATAGAATGAATGTTTACGCTATGTGGTAAATTTGCATTAAAATCAATTCCATCAGAAAATTTGTACCTAATCTATAAATAAAACGAATACTGACAAACTGAAAATACATTAAAGCTAATGCACAATTAGCAGGTTCGAAAGATCTGTCACTATTGCATTGGTGAAATCCAATTATTTGGTCAAGAGATATATCATAAAAAAATGAGTTTTGATAGACATCTCATCAACACATAATATGCAATCCTCTGCTCTTTCTGTCATAGTTTTTACTTTCACCGAAATTGCTCAAAATACATATTCATTCAAACCAACGGAAAAGTTCCATTTGGTAGTTATTCTGCATAGAGTAGCCTTGTGAGGTAAGGAAAAAGTTTTCTTGAACTTCTTAAACTTTAGGTCCCAAAAATAGATAGTAGGTGCAAATTGTTTATATGCGATGGAGTACCTGTAGCCATGGGGATTTGTTCTTTTGAGTTGCAATTGGGCTATCATGAAATCAGCCATGTTCGAGCTGAAATTATTCCTGCAGAATCGAATGAAACTTTCATCCTCAATTTCTACAGTTTCTTTTTCCTTCATTGAAATCTTTCTCCTCTTCAAATTCTTCACCATATATTATAAGAAAGTTTCGGATTATTGAGACCATTGTTTTTGCAGTTGTATACACTACAATTGTTAACCATTTTGGAATTAATTTGAAAATAACACATAATTGAAACAGAATACTTACTTGAATGAAAAAATAAATTATTGAATAAATGAGCTTTGCTGGTTTATGGTAGATTTTGACTCAAAGAAATTCCACTGAATTTATAAGTTAGGTTGCATCTTTTCTTCAACTACTTCTTTGAATTTTAAATAGATCTTAGAAAAATTATATTCTTCCATATATTGAACGAATTAATTATACAAAGGTTGCTGACATTATTCTCTTAGAAAAACAATTTTTAGGTTATGCGCAGGGAGGAATGCGCGAGTCAGACTTGGTGTAAAAAATCCACGGGCGACTACTGCTTGGTCCCTATACGAGACCTTGAAAATTATTTTGATGTTAAGATGTCGCTATATCATGAATTTGTTGAGCACAGAGCAGAATAATTGACACTTTCAATCTGAAAGAATGCAAATTCCTTTTTATTCTATGGAATTGAAATCTGAGATTATTTAAGCAGAAAATAATGAGAGGTTATCTCTTTCATCTTGAGATTTTAAGATTGTTAAGAGTAGTTGTTTAGGTGATTAATATTTTAAGATTTTTTATAGTTTGTTATAATAGTTTTACCCTTCGTTTAACATGGTTTGTCATAATAAATGTGCTGTGCCCAACTGCAACAGTGATAGTAAAATAAGTCATTGCTTTCCTAATCCAGAAAAGGACCTAGATCGTTTTAATATGTGGATCAATGCAATCAATGATAAGGATATCATGGAAATGAATCCAATGGCGGTGTACAAGAAGAAAATAGTGTGTCATATCCACTTCGAAGAGGCATATGTTTCTAAGTGGTCGCATAATTTATTTAGTAATGGTGTTCCAACACTGAATATTCCTGGTGAGTGAAAATTATGCAACAATTGAATGGGAAATACACTTATTTGGTGTCCATAGGGGATAAAACATTTAAAAATTAAACCTTTCTAGGTACATCTCGAATAGGCACATTTGATATTCAGACTACGCCAACTACATCCAGGTCATCGGAACCTATAACAAGCTATATAGAAAAAGGATCTAGCTTTGAAACTGCAATTATTAATCTAGAGGAAGCAAACACACCAGGTAATCAATCTAAATCTTGTATGAAAAAATTTTTGTGCGACAACAAAAAAAGGGTGCCGATAGTCATAAGCTTGAATGGCAAATACTATTATTTAGCGTCCACAGGAGATAAGACATTCAAACATTTAATCTTTTTAGGTACATCTCAAACAAGCTCATTTGATATTCCGACCACGCCAACTACATCCAGGTCATCGGAACCTATAACAAGCTATATAGAAGAAGGATCTAGCTTTGAAGCTGCAATTATTAATCTAGAAAAAGCAAACACACCAGGTAATCAATCTAAATCTTGTATGAAAAAATTTTTGTGTGACAACAAAAAAAGGGTGCCGATAGTCATAAGCTTGAATGGCAAATACTATTATTTAGTGTCCATAGGGGATAAGACATTTAAACATTTAATCTTTTTAGGTACATCTCAAACAAGCTCATTTGATATTCCGACCACGCCAACTACATCCAGGTCATCGGAACCTATAACAAGCTATATAGAAGAAGGATCTAGCTTTGAAGCTGCAATTATTAATCTAGAAAAAGCAAACACACCAGGTAATCAATCTAAATCTTATATGAAAAAATTTTTGTGCGACAACAAAAAAAGGGTGCCGATAGTCATAAGCTTGAATGGCAAATACTGTTATTTAGTGTCCATTGGGGATAAGACATTTAAACATTTAATCTTATTAGGTACATCTCAAATAAGCTTGTTTGATATTCAGACCACTCCAACTACATCCAGGTCATCGGAACCTATTACAAGCTATATAGAAGAAGGATCTAGCTCTGATGCTGCAATTATTAATCTAAGAAAAGCAAAGGCACCAGGTAATCAATCGAAATCTTGTATATAAAAATTGTTATGTGGCAACAAAAAAAGGTAGTGATAGCCAATAAGTTCCAATAATATACTCATAAATAACAGCTCAAATTCTGATCTACCGTTTTGTTTGGTGAATAAAGGAACAAATTCATTATTACAACAGAAAAACTCAATGTTGCTTAAATTTGACTATGATTTCAACAAGTCCTAACTATTGATTTCAATAGATAGTTATATATTAATTTTTTTGTTTGAAATTCTTGGGTGTATAGCACTCATTTTACTAATAAAGAGTGATTGTTTATTTACTATTTTATTTTTTCCAACATATGTTTCGGCATGGCATACCTATGCCTTTTTCAAGGAATATAATACAGTCGACAATTTCTTCATTCAAATTGTTCGTTATAATTATAATTTCACCTATAAATCATACTTGAAAAAATCTTCAAATATCAAATATTTTCGTCAGCCATGAATGAGATAATGTTATATGTTTATATATGTTGTCTAATTTCCAGATACTAAAGAACTTCCTTCAACCCCATATCAGTTGCTGAAACAATCTGGAATTTCAAGGGGCAGCTTAACAAGTAGAGAGGAGAAGATGTATGGAGCAATGAAATTTCTCCATAAAAAATATACCTTTCAACGGAATAGGAATAAAACTTTTGAGCGCAGGCTTGCTATTGCTGAAGAGTTTTAGAAAAATCACATGGAAAATAAAACTGGTAAATTAAATCATTTGACTTCCATGTTTATACAGTGTCAGCTTCGAGAATGTGAGAAGTCGAAAAATCTGAGGAGATTCACACTTAATGAAAAATTATTGGCTTTGGTTTTGTACAAACAGAGTGCAAAATCTTATTCAATTCTTTCAAAAATATTCATTCTGCCTAGTAAATCTACACTCACAAGGCTATTATCAGAAGTTGTTGGAGAGCCTGGTTTGAACGATGCCATTTTTGACTCTCTAGTAGCAAAGACTGCAGCAATGGATTCTTCAGAGAAATTTGTAGCAATTCTTTTTGATGAAATGTCCATTATGCCAAACCTTCATTTCAATGAACATTTGGGGTTCATTGAAGGTTTTGAAGATATGGGAGGAAATGCAAGAAAAAGTTCCTTGGCTGACCATGTATTGGTTTTTATGGTGAGAGGTATTAAGAAGCAGTGGAAATCACCCATATCATATCACTTCGCAAGTAATGGGGGCGCAACAAGTCTTCAAATTAAACACTTGATTGTACAAATTGTAAAGAAGCTCTTAGACATTGGTCTCAAACCGATAACTGTTGTTTGTGATCAATATAATGTTGGCACAATAAACAAATTGATCAAAGAAACTAGAGAAAATTACTTGCGAAGTGGAAATATTTCTCATTAGAATAAGAATGGTTCATTTGACATTGATAATTTTATCATTTACCCTATATTCGACCCTCCACATATGTTGAAAGGGATAAGAAACAATTTCATCAAGAAGAACATAGAATATGTGAAGGATAATGTTTCCAAAATTGCAAAATGGAAACATATAGAAACCATTTATGAGAAAGACAGGAATGCTGATCGTAATTTGCAGGCACTGTCGCATCTTTCTGATGAACATATTTACGAAAACAAAATGAGAAAGATGAAAGTAAAACATGCTGCTCAAATATTTAGTCAAAGGCTGGCTTCAACGTTGCGATTAGTTGCCCAGTTTGGTAAGTGAATGCAAATGTGAATGATTATTAATTTCTCATTATGTATATGTATTTTTAGTATAACAGTTGAATTATAGATTAATTATATATTATTGATGTATTATTATAGTTAGTATTTGTAATTTTACTGGTTTAGTAATCCTTATTCTGTTTTTTTATGTCGTAAAATATTCATCATTTTTTATATGATAAATTAAAATGGTATTCTATAAAAAATTCATTATATCATCAGTTTTCATTATGTATTTCCTTTTCTTTACTATATAATCAACGATTCAGATTGAAGTTAGAATAGTATCATAAATTGCCGAATTCGTATTATTTGGTCATTAACTTTTTTGTAATTAACAGATGGAAGAGGGGAGGAAAATCTTGAAGACACTGCCCATCTCTTATCATTATTTGACCGTTTATTCGATTCAGTTAATGGGTCAAATAAACTGCCAGATAAAGGAAAAACTTTACGGGCAGGTTTGAGCGGTGGGTCTGAGCATATCACTTTTTGGAATGGCGAAGCTCTACCAACTTTAGAAACCATGAAATTTAAAAAAGGTTACCCAGGGATCAAGCAAGACCTCCAAGTTTGAAAAATTGGTCCTTTACTATACAAAATATAAAATCAATTTGGCATATTTTGAAGAAAGAAGGTTTTCAATATCTCTTAACTAGGAGGTTGAATCAGGATCCTGTCGAAAACGCATTTGGACAACTAAGAAGCTTCGGAGGACAAAACAATAACCCTTCATGTCATCACTTTGTTGGAATTTATAAAATTTTGTTATTCAACACGACAGTGTCGATGTATAAGAATTCTTTCAATTGTGAGGACGATGAATGCGAGAATATGTTCATCACAATAAAAAAACTCTTTGTGGGGAAGGATGATGCCAAATCGGACAACATTTTCATTGATGAAGAATATATAAAATCACCGAAAGAACCTCATGAAAAACTGGCTGAATTGGCAACAAATTATGTGGCAGGCTATATTTTGAAAAAAATTAGGAAAAATATAGCCTGTCATGTATGCAAACGATGCTTGTTTTCTGAGGATTATAGTTCGGAATGAAATCTTCTGATATCGGCTAGAGAATATGGAGGTTCCTTTGCCAGGAGATTGTGTTACCCAACTCCTGGCTTTGTTGAAATGTTCTTTGAGATATGTCAAATAATAAATTTTTTCTTGGACCAACAGCCCTCCTCTGAAAATTTAGCCGGTATCATCAAGCACACCATCATACGAACAGTGGACTCCAATTTCATTATCTGCGAGGAAGAGAATCACAGAAATTCAATACTTGAAATGGTAGCAAAATTCTCTATAAGGACCATTATACATAATTGGTGCACAAAAGTGAACAATATAATTCAGGGGAAAGAAAAGGCCTACACTGGGAGTAATCCAATAAAAAAATTAGCGAACAAAATTTGCTCCAACAGGATTAAAACTTAAAAATTTGAAGCTAGGTACCTTGCTCAAAACGTTTGATCTTAAATAATAATTAGTTAAAGTTTGATTATTAGTGTTTTCTTCTCGATATTTAGAGCTTTATAGTGTCACATGATGTAAAAACATCGTTTAATATCCAATGAAAAATATCAACGTTATTGTGATGATGTAGGTAGGTAAAGCTTTAGATGAAAATAATAAATTTGAATGAATGACAATGGGATTTTTACATGATATTTTTGTCTCACGAATTGAAAATCTGAGAGTAATTTAATCATTTTCAGTTTACTAAGTGTTTCACACCTCTTCTAGAACAATAAAATTGGTGTGAAGCATTCGATGTAATTTCAACTCTACCCAGATTTTCTCGTCGAGACAAAAATCTCTCGTAGAAATCTCATTGTTCAAAATATCCATTAAATAAATTTTTTTGAATAAAAATTATTGGAACTGCATTCAAAATTCCCGCTTTGTAATTTAGTACCGATACGAGACTTAAGATGTCGCAAACATTCGTCTTCATCGGTTAACACACAGTATAGGGCAGGGGGTGGGAACTCGCCTACTACAAAGCTGGTCACGTTTTTCTTCGACGAGCGGTAGAGACATCTGTTGTTATCTTAGAAGCTCGGATCGGTAAATTAGTACTTCTCAGTAGTGATCGGTAAAAACGGATTTTATCAGACCTCACTCTTGGTGGACTTTATGAAGAGTAAGAAACTATTTTATGATGAGCATGAACTGGTTGACTGAAATGGTTTATTCATTTTCAACTTATTCAATTTAATTTAATTTAAATGGTTTATTCTTACTGTGTTCCCAATTGCTACAGTGATAGTAATGTCAAAGGTATGTGTTGCATTCATATAAGTAGTAGTTTTGGATTAATTCATAACTCACTGAAAATGTACTGTGAATTAATATTTTCTGTAGCAGTTTCATATTCCTGTAGTAATTTCTGATTAGTAAAAATAAAATTTGGGACAGTTTCTAACACTGTTTTCTTTCTAGGTTTTTCATTACAAAGTTGAGGGTGTTAGAAATGTTTGGTTGGAAAGAATCAGAAATCCATGTTTTCATTCATCCAAAAGTGTTATTTGCATAAAGCATTTTCATATGGATTGTATAGACCCTCATGGAAAGCTGAAAAGATTTGCTCTACCAACACTTAATTTGCCAAGTAATTCATTCTACTCCCTATGATTATCATTTTTGTAATTTCAATAATCTTTCAGGTTATGTAAGCATATTTTGTCTACCCTCCAGAACTCCTGAAGAAACTTTGAGGCAACAAGGTATTTATATATAAGTGAACTGCTCATGGTCATTGATTATAGTTTTGGGTATTCCACTTATAGTAGGTTTCATAAAAATCGTATATCAGAAGATTCCTAGAATACTTCAACGGATATGTGAGATTTACCGTTGAAACGCCAAATTCAAGGAATTTCAGTTAATAAGTTTATTGATTTTGCCATGATATTATTTCTGTACTTTTATGACAGAACTATTTATAAAATTTTATCGGGAAAAAAAAAACAATAAGATCTTATGATCCAATAATGAAGATGTCATCTGAAAAAGTATCTAAAAGAAAATAGACTTTTAGAAATTGTTTCTGTCATAAAAGTATAAATCTAATGCATTTCATGCTTAAATTGATGTATCTGTCACTAATATTCTAATTTATTCTTTCAATGTATTTTCATAACTTGATGAGTAATTGTTGCATAATTATTTTTGGTTCGTTTATTCTTTCCCTCGATATTGAAATTTTTGTAAATTGATAATTTACTGCATTATATATATATTTCTAAAGTTTCTTTTTGTTTATTTCCTTTCATCCTCTAAAGATTAGTATGTTCTTTGATTTGAAAGACGGATATATTTGAAATGACCATAATTCTTTAATCTGCTGCAAATTGTCACAATTTTCTGATCAAATGATATTTTTTATTGAAATTGTGACAATATACAGCAGATTAAAAGAATTATGGTCATTTCAAATGTATTTGTTTTCAAATCCAATAAAAATATGGGATTCAACCTGCGCTTGCGTGGAATCCTATGATAACTCTTATAAAATGCACTAGAGGGCGCCACGAGACGGAACGTTGTGCGAATGGAATCTGTAATCAACTCTAAGATAACGTAAGATGGCGCTATAAGTTGAGCTCTCTAAGCCGGGACCGAAATTCATGCCAGAGTTGCCTATCTATAGGTAGTCTATGGTATAGGGACCAAACAGTAGTCGCACTCCGTGGATTTTCTTACACCAAGTCTGACTCATGCATTCCTCCCTGCGCATAACCTAAAATGTTCATTGTTTTCATTTATAATTCTAAGATGTCATTATTATTATTTTAGATATCTTAAATAATTCCTTTGTATTAATTAATTCGTTCAATATATGGAAGAATATAATATTTCTAAGATCTATTTAAAATTCAAAGAAGAAGTTGAAGAAAAAGATGCAACCTAACTTATAAATTCAGTGGAATTTCTTTGAGTCAAAATCTACCATAAACCAGCAAAGCTCATTTTTTCAATAATTTATTTTCATTCAAGTAAGTATTCTGTTTCAATTATGTGTTATTTTCAAATTAATTCCAAAATGGTTAACAATTGTAGCGTTTACTCATAGTGAGAAAAACTGAAGTGACTCAAACAGCACCAAGTTTGTCTGCCTACACTCCAAGAAAAAAAAAAGGTTGCAGAATATGGTGAAGAATTTGAAGAGGAGAAAGATTTCAATGAAGGAGAAAGAAACTGTAGAAATTGAGGATGAAAGTTTCATTAGATTCTGCAGGCATAATTACAGCTCTAACATGGCCTATTTCATGATAGCCCAATTGCAACTCAAAAGAACAAATTCCTATGGATCCATCGCTATAAACAATTTGCACTTACTATCGATTTTTGGGACCTAAAGTTTATAAATTTTTAAGAAAAGGATTTTCCTTCCCTCACAAGGCTACTCTATGCAGAATAACTACCAAATGGAACTTTTCCGTTGGTTTGAATGAATATGTAGGTATAACAAGCAATTTCGGTGAAAGTAAAAACTATGACAGAAAGAGCAAAGGATTGCATATTATGTGTTGATGAGATGTCTATCAAAACTCATTTTTTTTATGATATATCTCTTGACCAAATAATTGGATTTCACCAATGCAATGGCAACAGATCTTTCGAACCTGCTAATTGTGCATTAGTTTTAATGTATTTTCAATTTGTCAGTATTCGTTTTATTTATAGATTAGGTACAAATTTTCTGATGGAATTGATCTTGATGCAAATTTACCACATAGCGTAAACATTCATTCTATATATTTCTATCATATCACTTACAAAGTCCTTGTATACTTGTTGTTATTTTGAATGTAATGATGTATACATAATTGTTGACAGAAATGCATGCAAAATTAAACTATATTTTTATGATAATGTATAGTATTTTATTCCGTTGTATATTACTATATTATATTCATTGTAGAAATATGAAAAATATAATTTTATATCAGAAAACCTGTTTTTTTATTGTATTTATGAGAAGATAATTCAATATTACCTGATAACTGTATTACAAGTTTAGATTAGACAGTACGAATCTTGAGAAAAATTTATTAAGGCAAAAAATATAAACAAACTGGGAGAAATCCACTAACACTAACAAGTAACAAATTATATGCTCTGATGTTGATTTAATCTGGAAAATTTACTACATTTAACTAATCGCATTAAACAGAATTCTTGAGTTCAAAAGAAATTTGAAGCAAGAACATTTATATGAGGCCTATTACAGAAATCAATGTTTTTGCAACATTTCGTGTTGAGGGGTTTGCCGATAGTTAAGAATTCCATAATCAAATTCCTCTTTTCATAAATTGTATATAGTAAAAATAGTATCAGTTCAAACCAAATCATCAGAGAATTCATTGAAAAAATTTGTTCAAACAATTCAATATAAAAATAAAGTTATTTTTCATGGACTCAAGATAAATGTTTCAGTGAAATTATAAGTATTGAGGATTTGATATTAAACACATTCGATGTTTTCAACCACCAACTACTTATT
>JARTUT010000186.1:0-38442 GCA_030674115.1 Micraspis discolor | reverse complement strand
ATTGTTTAAAAACATTATTTTCTCTAAGAAATGATCCACTGTGTGTAAAAAAGGTAATTGTAGCTCCAAGAATATTGGGTGAGTCTTTGACCACTGTTAATTGTAAATTTTAACCATGGGTTCTGAGATCAAAAGAAACACTTTATTCCATACTGTTTCTCCATATCATCTGCGTTAAAAAGTTATAAGCTTTTTGAGTTTTCACATTGGGCAAATACTCAAATAATAATAATAAATCTTTTGACAAATATGCAATGAGTGTTATCAAAACCTTCACAAGAGATCATTTAACTGATATTGTCGTTTGAATATTACAGGTGAAAATGCAATTTTTCTATGAAATTTCAACACCCTATATCTTTGAATGTAAATAAATTTAAAAAAATGTTATAGGGAAGAAATGTTTCTTTGACGTCAAGAATCTATGGTTAAAATTAACGCAGTGGTCAAAGATCACCCTGTATAAATAACTTTCATTATGCATCTGATAAGTTCTGTGAACGTATAGTAATTCATGATAATGAAAATTTTGATGAATAATTTCAATGATTATGAAAATAATGGAATTGGTGTAATAACTGATACATATTATTAGAATATGTATACAGTGCAGAAAATTAGAAGAATTTATTCATAGAAGAAAATACTGAATACAAAATTCTTTCAATAGGTCTATTTTTTCCAAATTCAAGGGGAAAATCATTTCAGTTTCAAAAATCTGTTCATTTCAGTCTATATACAACGTTTCCACACCACCTCGGAGGTAGATTGCTTAGCGTTTTAATTTTTACATGGTTTAGGTTTGATCCATGAACAACCATGATCATAGTTGTTAAGTACTGATGAAACGAGAGCCCCAAGAGTTTAGAATCATCCTGAGCGAAGCACAGAAAGCAGAAGGGAATTCAAAGAGCAAGCGAAGTAAGAGTTAGAAAGAATCCTGAAGCATAATTATGCTACTCGGCTGGATTCGAACCCAGTGGACACGGAGCATGGAAGCATACTGAAGCGACTTAGTAACCTCAAGGCCGCTTGACGTGCTTATTCGATTAGCATTTCACACCAATTTACCTACAAACTGACAAGCATTATCAGATGAAATATTGTTTACTTATACCATTGAGAATAAATGAAATAGTTTCAATGGTTTTGATCTAATAGTTTTATGCAATTTTCTTTACGTTGAGGCAGTCCATACTTGAGATGTTATAGACATAAAATCAGAAACATTGATAATGTTACACCTTCAATATTAGTTCAATTCTTATTAAAATCGTATCATTTTGAGAGAATAGCGACCTAAAACGCCGTCCCTCGCACTAGTGCTTCTAAATGTAACGCATAGAATCTTATAACATATTTTCAAGTTTAATCATTAATTAATCAATATTCAAGTTCATATTCATTACAAAATACAGCGCGAGTTAAATTATTATGGGACCGTCTATTGTCTATTACGTTTGAGTGAAAATAGGGAAACTCATTAATGTGAAGATATTTTATGGTTGCGTTTACGTTACATTCATTGTGAATAAACCCTCACGATTTTATTTTTGTTGGAATATAGTTGAATGTAAACGCGCTATTCAGTTCGAAATCTTATGTCGTTAAAAGAAGTGTTTCTGAAATTTTATAAATATTTATCATAACTTAGAAGATCCAATGACATAACATACATGGAGAAATCTGATAAATCATGATATGAGGGATTCAATTTTAATGCTACTATCTTGGCTCTCCTAATCTTAGTTCGAAGAACAAATATCGAAATGAAGTAAGCATGAATCTTCGTGAAGAACAACATATTTCTGAAGCTGGTCTCAGCCATCGTCAATAGATCGGTAACTTTCGTTAGATGCTGTAAGAACAAATACATTTATTTCCAGAAACATACAGTCCATTATAAACCAGAAATCGTACTAGTAAATTTCTGGTTTCATTTCTTTGAACTGCGTTTTCCTTTAGATAGATTTATACCAATGCTTATCCAGAGTGAATTCTTGACCACTGCATGTTAATTTTAACCATAGGTTCTTGAGATAATAAAAACACATTTTTCCCATACCTGTTTTTCCATATTCATCTGATAAAAAGTTAAAATAATTTTAAGTTGTCACATTGGGCAAATACTCCTCTGTAGTCCAGTTTAGTTTGAATGAAAATACCTTCACAGCATCCACTATTGAATCTGAATTGTTTAAAAACATTATTTTCCCTCTAAGAAATGATCCACTTGTGTGTAAAAAAAAAGGAATTGTAGTCTCAAGAATATTAAGAGTCTTTGACCACTGCATGTTAATTAAAATTTTAATATGGTTCTTAGATCAAAAGAAACACTTTATTCCATACTGTTTCTCCATATTCATCTGCGTTAAAAGTTATAAGCTTTTTGAGTTTTACATTGGGCAAATACCCTCTAAATAACAATAATAAATCTTTGATGCCAAAATATGCATCGAGTGTTATCAAAAACCTTCTACAAGAGATCATTTCAATTGATATTGTCGTTGAATATTACAGGTGAAAATGCAATTTTTCTATGAAATTTCAATACCTATATCTTTGAACGGGGCCAAATTTGGAAATGTTATAGAAGAAAAATGTTTCTTTGACGTCAAGAATCTATGGTTAAATTAACGCAGTGGTCAAAGACTCACTCTATAAATAACTATTACGCATTTGATAAGTTCTGTGAACGTATAGTAATTCATGATAATTGAAAATTTTGATGAATAATTTCAATGATTATGAAAATAATGGAAACTGGTAATAATCTGATACATTATTAGAATATGTACAGTGCAAGTAAAATTGGGGAAGAATTCATATTCATAGAAGAAAATACTTGAATACAAAATTTAACAGGTCTATTTTTTCAATTTTAAGGGGAAAAATCATTTCAGTTTCAAAATGTTCTTACTCTTGTCTATATACAATCATTTGTATACCACTTTGAGAAGATTGCTGGGTGTTTATTTCTATATTTCAGGAGGTTTTAGACTGCAACAACTGTAGACTGTTTCTATACTGGGAGAAATGAGAGTTTTAAAGAGCTTTTGAATTATCTTGAGAGAAGGCTAGGAGCAGAAGGAATTTAGTATAAAGAAGAATAAGAGAAATCCAAATAACTAAAGATGGCTAGGATTCTGAACCCAGGATGACAGAGGAAAGGCTGCTACTAATAATCTCAACATTTGACGCTTATTCCTATTTAGCATTCTACACCAGTTTATCAAACCACACTAATATCGTAGATGAAAACATTATTACTTAGTAAATTACTGGAGTAGTTTGAAATGAAATAGTTTCAAATATTCTTGATCTAATAGTTTGGCAAGTGCAAATTTTTCGCTTACGCAGTATGGCATTCCATACTTGAGACGTTATAGACATAAATAGTCCTGAAAGACTGAAAACGCTTCAGTGGTCGGAGAAATGAATACATCGTGTTCTATTGTCTCGAAACGTAATAGAACGCAAGTTTGTTGGAAGAGCTGAACGCTCAGAAACAGGTGTCTCTGGTAATTGTTTAACAAATGGAACAGTGTTCTGTCTAATTTGCAAATGCTGGTCAAACAAAGACCCTGTAGTTTTACATTTAAATAACAAATAGAAACAAGAGCTCTTGGAACATGTTTGGTACTTTGGTCTAAGGCACATTTTTATGAATACTGAGTACATACAAAACTAAGTAGGCTTGAATGACTCTGTACCAAGAATTCAACATGTGATACATTTATGATCTAGTTTGGTTAGAGTAATCTGGAAATGGAGACAAAGAAGTTCATATTAAAGCTGACGGTATGTCGCCACATTGAAAATAACATTGCTATGGTATAGAATATTATTTAAAAGAAGTAAATAAAAAAAATTGAGATGGTTTCAGAGATTTATTTTAAAAAGATCTGATTAGCTAAAGCTGAAATGTGTCTATAAGGCTTCATGGGATACAATTAAATAAAATGGCAAATTGAAATTTCATCTACAATACAGTTGAAAAATAAGTAAATGTAAATTACAAAAAGTACACAAAGTTCGAAAACCTGTCGCCTAGTATCTAACTTGTAGTTTTCATAAATTGAAACTGTTTCACAAAGTTATTAGAGTTATAATCCAAGTTTCTGTTTTATTCTCTACATCAAGTTGGGATTTGTAGGGAAAATAAATTGTTCCATTTGAGCCAATAAAAGAACTCCTATGCCTCACACACAATAGGGTACAGAAGTGCTCTGACAATATACAAGGATGGGTGTAAACTTTCTTCCTAGAAACTGAAAAAAATAAATTACAGAAGAAGAAATTGAATATTGTTGAAATCGATCTGGCAAGAAAACCTGAACCCACCATTGGCAGGTCCAATTAGAAGTTGTTCACACAATTGAATTGGCCTTGAATTTTCTAACTTTGTGTTTTATGAGGGACAATATAAATTTTATCCAGCCAGGTAGAGTGGAAAATAATACAAGTTGAACAGCCAAGAACGCAAGCTGTGGAGCGTTTGAACAATTACTTGACAAAATGCGTGCCTGGCTATTTAACAACAACTACTGAACGGTGCCAGGAAAGCAGCTTAAAAACAAAAACAAGTGTTCTCAGGTGTCTGAAGCAGCTGGGAATGCGATGTGGGTTTGCTTTTTCCAGCCACTGAGCTGTTTTCGGTCCTCAGTCTGTCAGGCCAACAATACAAATCAGAAAGAAAACACTGATATAAATGTTACACCTTCACATTAGGGGTACAAATTGCGTAAAATTGGGCTATTTGAGAAACAGAAGACCTTGAATGACGCCGTCCAAAGTGAAAGTGTTTCTAAACAACAATGGCAGAACAATTACAACATATTGTCAAAGTTAAACTCATTAATGAACCAATAGTCAAGTTCATATTACATTAAACATACAAAGAGTTGAGTTATTCATGGACCGTTCATTGTCCATTACATTGCCAGATTTGCTTAAACATGTGAAACCCCAGCAATGTGGAAGATAATTGTATGGACAGTAGCTTAAGTTATAATTCATTAGAAATAAACCTCCACGATTTCGCACTTCCTTGTTGGAACAAGTTTGGTCGTAAAACGCGCCAGCTCAGCCTGAAACCCATGGTTCACAGTGCAGTGGCTCTGAAATTCTATAAACATCTCTCCAAGTAACTCTATAGATTGATCCAAATGACATAAACATACAAGTGAGAAATTCTTGACAAACTGCGATATGAGGGATCTAATTTTAGCTGGTACCATCTTGGCCTCCCAACTGGTTTGTGTCAGAAGAACAAAACTCAAAGCCAAGTAAAGAATCTGTGGAAGAACAAAATATATTCTGAAGTCGCCTCAGCACATCGTTCCCATAGTTCTGGTAACTCTCTGTTATGCTAATAGAACAAATACAGGTTTATTTGTGGGAAACATACAGTCCATCTCAGGTAAACTGGGAAATTGTACAAGATACTTCTCTGGCTTCATTTCTTTAACCATGTTTTCCTAGTAGATTTATACCAAATAGCTTGCATTCAGAGAATCTTTGATCACTGCGTTACTTTTACCATAGGGTTCTTGAGATAATAAAAACACCTTTAAACCCTTTGGTACACTGTTTTTCCAAGTATTCATCTATGTAAAAGTAAATAATTTAGTTGTTGTCACATTAGGTAAACACTTTCTGGTAGTCCAGTTTTCAGTTTGTTGAAAACACCTCTCCACAGCATCCACTAAGAATCTAAATTACGAAAATATGAGTTTTCCTGCAAGAAATGATCCACTAGTGTAAAAAAAAAAGGGGCTTGTAGCTCCAAGAAGATACAGAGTCTTTACTACTGTGTTAATACTAAATGACCATTGGACTTGAGATCAAAAAGAAACACTCCTTGGTCCCATGCACCTCAAGCTTTCCATATTCATCTAGAGTTAAAAAAGTTGCAATGCTTTTTGAGTTTTAGCATTGGGCACATACCTCTAAAATAACAATAATAAAATTCCTTACAAATATGTACTGAGGAAAGACCAAAACCTTCTACAAGAGATCATTTCACTTGATACATTGTTGCTAGGCCATTATAGGTGAAAATGTAATTTTCTATGAAAATTTCAACACCCTATTCTTGAATGAAATAAAATTGAAAAATGTTAGAGAAGAAAACAGTTTTTGAGACGTCAAGAACTCCATGGTTAAATTTAACCCAGTGGTCAAAGACTCACCCTGTATAAATAAATCTCATTACTGCATTTGACAAGTTCTCTAGAAATGTAATAGTAATTCATGATAATTGAAAATTTTAAGGAATAATTTCAATGATATTTGAAAAGAAGGAAACTGGTAAAGAATCTGACTACATATTAGCTACAATATAGGTGTATGTGGTAAATTAAAAGAACTTCATATTCGCAAAGAAAATACTTCTGAACAAGCACAAAAATTCCTTAGAACAGGTCCAGTTCTTTTTTCCAAATTCCCTTATGGAAAACCATTTCAGGTTTCAGAAATTCACTCAAGTCTAAATCCATATAAAATGTTTCTGTTAACACTAATATGAGTAGGGATTATTTAAGGTGTTTATTTTTTACATGGCCTCCCTAGAGGTTTTAATCTGGCTGAACAAACTATGATCAGCTAGTTGAGCTATAACTGAGAAACGAGAGCCTGAAGGTGTAGCTTAGAATCTATCCTGAGGGAAGCAATAGAAAGTAGAAAGGAATTCAAAGAGCAAAGGAAGGAACAGTTAGGGGATAGTAATTGCACACAATTCTAGCAAACCATGGGATGAACCTAGGGACAAGTGGAGTATGGAAGGTTAATGAAAGCACTTAACAAACCTAAAGGTGCCTTGACGTGCGGTCTGATTAGTATTATGCCATAATGGCCTTGTACAAATCTGACATGGGCAATTATCGTAGATGAAAAGTTGTTTACTTGATGCCCATTAGAAGGCAATGAAATAATTTCAATGGTTTTACTCCAGCCAGTTTGTATGTAAATTTTTCACACAGTGGTAAGGCAGTCCATACTTGAGACGTTATAGAAGCATGTTAGCCTTGAGCACTGATAAAACGCTTAGTGGTTTGAAAATGAGCATCAATGCGCTCCCAGGTCTTCGAAAAACATTAGAAACGCAAGTTGTAGAAATTGAAGTTCGCCTGCAAATGCGTTCTAGAGTAAATGTTTAACAGCTGAATGCAAGTGTTTGTCAACGAGGCAATATTGGTCTAAGCCAAAGACCCTGAAGTTTTACAGGCATCTTAGTAAATAAAAACTAAGTTGTTTCGAAACATGTTTGGCTACTGGTAGTATTTTCTTCTTTAAAAGAACATGAGTATTTGAGTACAATAAAGTAAATAGTCTGTTTACTGCACCCCATTGAAATCAACACAGGATACATTTTGAAATCAGCCTAGTTAGAGTGAACTGAAGTTCTGAGACAAAGTTAGTCTGATTTAAAAAATGGATGCAGATGGCATAATTGAAAATAATTACACAGCCATATAAATAGTTGTGCCTCAAAATAGGGGTAAATTAAATGAAAAACATGGGTTTCTGAATGCTTTCTGTTGATCTGATGAAGCTTAAACAGAAATTTGTTCCATACTTTATTGGATACAATCTATAAGCCTGTACTATGTAATTGAGCTTATCAGTTAAACAGTGCTAAAGAGAAGTAATGGGCACTTGTATGTAAAGTACACAAAAGTCCAGGAAAACCCAGTTGCTTATATTCAATTGTAGTTTCTGTAATTAAATCAGTTTTAATAAAGTGATTTAAAGGAAATTATAAATTAAATATTTTTGAGTCCCACAACAGATGGATTTAGAAAGTACAAATTGAAACTCATTTGCTAAATAAAGAACTTTGCTTTTGCATGGTACTTATATACTATATGCCTGACATCATGTGTTCAAGTAGTGTAAACTTTTTCTCCAGGAACTGAAAATAATGTGTGAAAAGAAATTAATATTAGTTGGTTGATTCCATAAAGAAAATTGAAACCTATCTTAAAACCAACAAATTATTGGGCAATTAAACAGTTTCAAATTTTTCAAATTTTGTTTTATGAGGGACAAGAAAATTTTATCCTACGGTAGAAAGCGGTAAATAATAAGTCGAATATTAAGAACGCGCGTGAGCGTTGAACAATTGACAAAATGCGTTCCGGCTATTTAACAATTACCAGAACGCGTTAGAGCGTTTAAAAACACAAAACGCGTTCTGTGCGTTCGAAGGCAAAGCCAGAACGCGATGTGGCTGTTTTTTCCAGCCACTGAGCGTTTTCGGTCTCGGGCCTAATAGACATAAAATCAGAAACATTGATATAATGTTACACCAATATTAGTACAAATTATTAAAATCGTATCATTTTTAGAAATAGCACCTAAATGTCCTTGCGCTATGTTTTAAACAACGCATAGAATCTTATAACATATTTCTTTCAAGTTTAATCATTAATTAATCAATATTCAAGTTCATATTCATTACAAAATACAGCGCGAGTTGAATTATTATGGGTCTACGTCTATTACAGATCGTTTATTACATTAATGCTATATGTTGATTGTTTGCTTAAATATTGGTTAAATAAAGCAAAAAATCCATTAATGTGAAGATAATTTATGGTTATGCTTACGTTACATTCCATTGTGAAGAACTCATACGATTTTCATTTTTAAGTTGGAAATATAGCTGAATGCAAACGCGCCGTTTCAGTCTCGAAATCTTATGTTCTGTTAAAGAAGTGTTTCCTGAAATTATAAATATTCATCATAACTTAATGATCCAATGACATAAATATACAAGGGAGAAATTTGGATAAACCATGATATGAGGATTCAATTTTAATGGTACCATTCCTACCTTTAATCTTAGTTCGAAGAACAAATATCGAAATAAAGTAAGTATGAATCTTCGAAGAATAATATATTTAGTTGCCCTGCCATCGTTCAATAGTTCGGTAACTTTGTTAGATGCCAAAGAACAATATTTATTTTCAGAAACATACAGTCCATCTATAAACCAGAATCTGTACTAGTATATTTCTGGTTTACTTCTTGAACTATGTTTTCCAGGTAGATTTATACTCAATGCTTTATCCAGAGGAATCTTTTGACCACTGCGTTAATTTTTACTATAGGTTCTTGAGATAATAAAAACACCTTTTCCCTACACTGTTTTTCCATATTCATCTGCGTAAAAGTTAAATAATTTTAAGTTGTCACATGGGCAATACCTCTGTAGTCCAGTTTAGTTTGAATGAAAATACCTTCCCACAGCATCCACTATTGAATCAATCTGAATTGTTTAAAAACATTATTTTCCTCTAAGAAATGATCCAATGTAAAAAAAAAGGTAATTGTAGTCTAAGAATATTAGGAGTCTTTGATCACTGTGTTAATTGTAAATTTAACTGTGGTTCTTGAGATTAAAAGAAACACTTTTATCTCCATACTGTTTCACATTCCATCAAAAGTAAAGTTATGTTTTTTGAGTTTTCACATTGCAATACTCTCTAAATAACAATAATAAATATTTGATGCCAAATATACTGAGTAAGATATCAAACCTCTACAAGAGATCATTTCAATTGATATTGTCTGTTGAATATTACAGGTGAAATGCAATTTTTCTATGAAATTTAACAATCTCTATATCTTTGAACGGCCAAATTTGGAAAAATGTTATAGGAAGAAATGTTTCTTTGACGTCAAGAATCTATGGTTAAATTAAAGTGGTCAAAGACCCAAACCCTGCATAAATAACTATTACATTTGATAAGTCTGTGAATATAGTAACTATGATAATTGAAATTTTGATGAATAATCATAATGATTATGAAAATAATGGAAACTGGGTGTAATAACTGATAATACACATAGAATATAAGACATGCAAAATTTTAGTACTTATCTAGAAAAAGCTGAATACAAAACTTAACAGTCTTCATTTTTTCAAATTTTTAGAAATCATTTGCAGTTTAAAAATTCAGCTCATTTCTAAATTATATACAACAGTTTCATACCACTGAGTGTAGATTGCTTGCAAGTTTTATTTTACATATTTCAGGAGGCTGAATTTGAACAAACTATGTGATCATAGTTGCTTAAGTGATGAAATGAGAGAGCTGCAGAGCTTCAGAATTATCCTGAGGGAAGCCAGAGCAGAAGTGAATTCAAAGAGAATAAAGCAAGAACAGGGAAAGAATTCGGCATAATTATGCTACCCGGCTGGGATTCGAACCCGTGGACACGGAGCATGGAATACTAAGCGACTTAATAATTTCAAGGCCGCCTGACGTGCTTATTCGATTAGCATTTCTACACCAATTTACCTCCAAAACCGACAAGCACATTATCGTAAATGAAATATTGTTACTTATACCATTGAGAATAAATGAAATAGTTTCAATGGTTTTGACTCACAGTTTATGCATTTTCCATTTACGTTAAGGCAGTCCATACTTGAGACGTTGAAATACATGAGCCCGAAGACCGAAAACGCTCAGTGGCCGGAAAAACGAGCTACATCGCGTTCTGGCTGTCTCGAACGCACAGAACGCGTTTTGTTGTTGTTTTTAAACGCTGCAAACGCCCTGGTAATTGTTTAACAGCCGGAACGCGTTTGTCTAACGGCAATTGGTTCAAATAAGACCCTGTAGTTTTTATACATTTTTAGAATAATAAAAAAGTTGTTTGAACATGTTTGTACTTGTATCTAGCATTTCTTATGAACACTGAGCACATAAAACTATTGTATATTTGTCGACCTCAAAATTTGGCTTGAATCAACATGTGACATTTTGAATCAGCTCATAGAGAATCTGAAATGGAGACAAAAATAGTTTGATTAAAAATGATTGTGATACACATTTGAACATATTCACGTATATTAGTCATTATTTTAAATAAATTAAAAATAAAATCGATGTGTTTCAGGATTATTTCTTAAATGATCTGATTAGCTAAAAATGAATTTGTCCATACTTTATGGATACAATTTAAATGGTACTATAATCTGAAATTTCATCCAAAACAGTTATTGTAAAATAAGTAGAACAAAAATATGAGTAAAGTACACAAAAGTCTGAAAACCTGTCGTTTGTATTCACAATTGTAGTTTTTATAATTGAATTGTTTCTAAGAAAGTGATTAAAAGAGTTATAAATCAAGTTTGTTTTGTTCTCCACAATAAGTTGATTTAGAAATAAATTGAAATCATTTGTTTAATAAAGAACTTTCGCTTTTTCATACATTTATATATTATATGCCTG
This sequence comes from Micraspis discolor, assembly GCA_030674115.1. Classification (NCBI taxonomy): domain Eukaryota; kingdom Metazoa; phylum Arthropoda; class Insecta; order Coleoptera; family Coccinellidae; genus Micraspis; species Micraspis discolor. The sequence goes on along the minus strand of JARTUT010000186.1, from coordinate 27,193 downwards.
ACAATATATGTTTATTAGTGTAACTTTCTTCCTAGAACTGAAAATAATTATAAGAAAAGAAATTTATATTGTTGAAATGATTTTGGCAAGAAAACTGAACCCATCTTTGGTATCCAATTGTAGTTACACAATTAAATCTGTATTTCAATTTTCAACTTTGTTTTATGAGGGACAATATAAATTTTATCTCATGCAGGTAGAAAGCGGTAACAATACAAGTCGAACATTAAGAATGCACAGAGCTGTTGAAAAATTGACAAAATGCGTTCCGGCTATTTAACAATCATGTGAACGTTGTGAGCGTTAAAAACAGCCAAACGCGTTCCTGTGTGTCTGAAGGCAGCCAGAACGCGATGTGGCTTTTCCAGCCACTGAGCGTTTTTTTCGGTCTTCGGCCTAACAGACATAAAATCTGAAACATTGATATAATGTTACACCTTCAATATTAGTACAAATTTTATTAAACTCGTATCATTTTGAGAAAAGCGAAAACGCCGTCTCGCGCTAGTGCTTAAATGTAATGCAGAATCTTATAATATATTTTCAAGTTTAATCCATTAATCAATATTCAAGTTCATATTCATTCATAAACATAGCGCGAGTTGAATTATTATGGGAACCGTCTATTGTCTATTACGTTACAGATTTGCTTAAATGTGTGAAACCCATTAAATGAAGATAATTTATGGTTGCGTTTACGTTACCCATTGTGAATAAACCCCACGATTTTCATTTGTTGGAATATAGCTGAACAAACGCGCTGCTTCAGTCTGAAATCTATGTTCGTTAAAAGAAGTGTTTCTGAAATTTATAAATATCTATCATAACTAGACGATCCAATGACATAAACATACAAGGAGAAATTGACAAACACGCGATATGAGGGATTCCAATTTTTAATGGTACTATCTTGGCCTCCCCAATCTTAGTTGAAGAATAAATACTGAAATAAAGTAAGTATGAATCTTCGTGAAGAACAACATATTTTCTGAAGCCTATCCTGCCACGTCTATAGTTCGGTAACTTTCGTTAGATGCCAAAGAATAAATACATTTATTTCCAGAAACATACAGTCCATCTTATAAACCAGAAACTGTAATAGTATATTTCTGGCTTCATTTCTTTGAATCTGCTTCTCTAGGATTTATACCAATGCTATCCAGAGGAATTAATCTTGACCATGCTTAATTTTTACCATAGGTTCTTGAGATAATAAAAACACCCTTTTCCTACAATTGCTTTTTCCATATCCATCTGTGTAAAAAAGTTAAAATAATTTAAGTTGTCACATTGTAAACAATTCTCTCTGTAGTCCAGTTTAGTTTGAATGAAAATACCTTCCACAGCATCCACTATTGAATCTGAATTGTTTAAAACATTATTTTCCTCTAAGAAATGATCCAATTTGTAAAAAAGGTAATTTGTAGCTCCAAGAATACAGAGAGTCTCTTTGACCACTGTGTTAATTGTAAATTTCAACCATGGGTTCTGAGATCAAAAGAAACACTTTTATTCCATACTGCTTCCCATATTCATCTGCAAGTTAAAAGTTATGTTTTTGAGTTTCACATTGGGCAATACCCTCTAAATAAAATAATAAATCCTTGATGCCAAATATGCACGAGTGTTATTAAAACCTTCTACAAGAGATCATTTCAATTGATATTGTTGCTTGAATATTACAGGTGAAATGCAATTTTTTCTATGAAATTTCAACACCCTATATCTTGAATTGAATGGGGCCAAATTTGAAAATGTTATAGGAAGAAATGTTTCTGATGTCAAGAATCTATGGTTAAATTAACGCAGTGGTCAAAGACCACCCTGTATAAATAACTATTATGCATTTGATAAGTTCTGTGAACGTATAGTAATTCATGATAATTGAAAATTCTTGATGAATAATTTCAAGATTATGAAAATAATGGAAACTGAGTGTAATAATCTGATACATATTATTAGAATATGTATACAGTGCAAGTAAAGGTTGGGAAAGAATTTCATATTCATAGAAGAAAAAATGCTCGAATACAAAATTCTTTAACAGGTCTATTTTTTCCAAATTTTAAAGGGAAAATCATTTCGCAGTTTCAAAAAATTGGTTCATTTCAATCTATATACAATCGTTTCCCACCACCCCGGAGAATTAGATTGCTTAGCGCGTTTTATTTTACATAGTTTCCACAGGAGGCTAATCAAGCGAACAACTATGATCATAGTTGTTTTTAAGTACCGATGAAACGAGAGCCCTAAGCAGAGCTTTCAGAATTATCGAGGGGAAGCACAGAAAGCGGCAGCGAATTCAAGAGCAAGCGGAAGCGAACAGTTAGGAAAAGAATTCAAGCATAATTATGCTGCTCGGCTGGGATTCAGACCCAGTGGACTGCGGGCATGGAAGGTTACTAAGCGACTTAATAACCCTGAAGGCCGCTCGACGTGCTTATTCGATAAGCATTTCTACACCAGATTTACCTACAAACTGACAAGCATTATCGTAGATGAAATATTGTTTACTTATATACCATTGAGAATAAATGAAATAGTTTCAATGGTTTTGATCTAATGGTTTTATCACAATTTTCCATTTTACGTTAAGGCAGTCACATACTTGAGACGTTATAGACATGTTAGGCCCGAAGACCGAAAACGCTCAGTAGCCGGAAAAAAAAAAACGCCACATCGCGTTCTGGCTGTCTTCGAACGCACAGAAACGCGTTTTGGTTGTTTTAAGCGCTCATAGCGCGTTCTAGTAATTGTTCCCAACAGCCGGAACGCGTTTATCTAACGGCAATTGGTTCCAAATGTAAGACCCTGTAGTTTTTACATTTTTAGAATAATAAAATAAGTTGTTTCCGAACATGTTTGGTACTTGTGGTCCTAGCATTTCTTTTATGAACACTGAGCACGCATACAAAACTATTGTATATTTGTCGACCCTGTACCTATTGGAATCAACATATGATACATTTTTTGGAGATCAGCTCAGTTGAAGTAATCCCGGAAACAGAGACAAAATAGTTCGATTTAAAAAAAATGACGGTGATGTCATTACTCGAAAATAATTTACGCTATATTATTATTATCATTATTATTATTATTATTATTAGACAGATAAGAGTTGAGGCCATGCCTATAAACTCTAAAGAATTTAACATATAGAAAAAAAAAAAAAGTGCTTGATTATACAATAAGAGACAATTTCAAAACAAAATACAAAATCGCAGTCCTTCAAAATCATCCACAGAAGAAGCCAATATCGTAGTTGTTGCTGCTTGAATGAATTCGACTGACGACCCAACCACAGATGAAAGAGCAGGGAGTTCCACACCAAACACCCGATTGTAAGAGAGTGCTGCCTCTGAACCATCCTGAAGTTCTCTCTTCTCAGTTTTGAACAGTGACCCCACCAAGCAGTAATCCCGTATTCATCGTGAACAAGAAAGCTGCATAGCTCACACCAAAGAAGATCGTGCAAAGCTCGGAAAAGTTGTTAAAAAGGTCACCACGAAAGGTTCTCCGGTCCCAGCTTTGAACCTAGAGCAGGCTCATTATGAGATAGTCTTTCATCATAAGAGAAGGGCGCGGGATATATATTAAGAATATTATTTTAAAATAGGAGTAAATTAAAATAAAAATCGATGTGTTTTCAGGATTATTTCTTAAATGAGTCTGATTAGCTAAAAATAGTTTGTTCCATACTTTGCAGGATACAATTTAAATGTACTATGTAATTCAAATTTCATTCAAACAGTTATTGCAAAAATAAGTAACGTACCTATATACAAAGTACACAAAAGTTCAGGAAAAACCCGTCGTTTGTATTCAATTGCTTAGTTTTTCTATAATTGGGTTGTTTCCTAATAAAGTGATTAAAAAGGTTATAAATTCAGAAGTTTGTTTATTCTCCTATTAAGTTGGATTTATAGAAAAATAAATTAAAATTCATTTGTTTAATAAAGAACTTTTCGCTTTTCCTTACATGCATTTATATATTATATGCTCGACAATATATGTTTATTAGTGTAACTTTCTTCCTGAGAACTGAAAAATAATTATAAGAAAAAGAAATTTAATATTGTTGAAATGATTCGGCAAGAAAAAACCGGAGCCATCTTTTGGTATCCAATTGTAGTTGTCAACTGAGTTGAATTGTATTTCAATTTTCAACTTTGTTTTTATGAGGGACAATATAAATTTTATCCTACGCGGGTAGAAAGCGGTAAAATAATACAAGTCAGACATTAAGAACGCGTTGTGAGCGTTGAACAATTGACAAAATGCGTTCCGGCTGTTTAGCAATTACCCAGGGCGCATTTGCGAGCGTTTAAAAACAGCCAAAACGCGTTCTGTGCGTTTCGAAACCCAGCCAGGAACGCGATGTAGTCGTTTTCCAGCCACTAAGCGTTTTCGGTCTTCAGGCCTAACAGACGCCAAAATCAGAAACATTGATGTAATGTTACACCTTCCAATATTAGTACAAATTCTTATTAAAATCGTATCATTTTGAAATATGGCGACCTAAAAACGCCACGTCCTCGCGCTGAGTGCTCTTAAATGCCAACGCATAGAATCTTATAACATATTTTCAAGTTTAATCATTAATTAATCAATATTCAAGTTCATATTCATTACAAAAATACAGCGCGAGTAAATTATTATGGGACCGTCTATTGTCTGTTACGTTACAGATTTGCTTAAAATGTGAAACTCCACTAATGTGAAGATAATTTATGGTTGCGTTTTACGTTACATTCGTTGTGAATAAGCCCTCACGATTTTCAATTTTAAGTTGGAAATATGGCCGAATGTAAAACGCGCCGCTTCAGTTCGAAATCATATGTTTAGAATTCAAGAAGTGTTTCCTGAAATTCTATAAATATCTATCATAACTTAGATGATCCAATGACATAACATACAAGGGAAAATTCGGATAAATCATGGTATGAGAGGATTCAATTTTTTTAATGGGTACTATCTTGGCTTCTCCTAATCTTAGTTCCGGAAGAACAAATATCAAAAATAAAGTAAGTATGAATCTTCGTGAAAGACAACATATTTTCTGAAGCCGGCCTGGCCATCCTCTAATAGTTGGATAACTCTTCGTTAGATGCTGTAAAGAACAAATACATTTATTTCAGAAACATACAGTCCATCTATAAACCAGAAATCGAACTAGTATATTTCTGGCTTCATTTGATCTTTGAACTGCGTTTTCCTCTAGGTAGATTTATACTCAATGCTTATCCAGAGTGAATCTTTGACCACTGCGTTAATTTTTACCATAGGTTCTTGAGATAATAAAAAACACCTTTTTCCCATACCGTTTTTCCATATTCATCTGCATCAAAAAAGTTAAAATAATTTTAAGTTGTCACATTGGGCAAATACCAATCTGTAGTCAGTTTAGTTTGAATGAAAAATACCTTCCCACAGCATCACTATTTAGAATCTGAAATTGTTTAAGAACATTATTTTCCCTCTAAGAAATGATCCACTTGTGTGTTAAAAAAAAAGGTAATTGTAGCTCCAAGAATATTAGGTGAGTCTTTGAATCACTGCATTAATTACTAAATTTTAACCATGAGTTCTTGAGATCAAAAAGAAACACTTTTATTCCATACCGTTTCTCCATATTCATCTGCGTTAAAAAGTTATAAGCTTTTGAGTTTTCACATTGGGCAAATACCCTCTAAATAACAATAATAAATCTTTTTTGATGCCAAATTATGCACGAGTGTTATCAAAGCCTTCTACAAGGAATCATTTCAATTGATATTGTCGTTTGAATAATACAGGTGAAAATGCAATTGGACCGTTATAGGTAATATTATGCATTATATTCGTGTCTCATAACGATTTATTCCACTTTATTTTTCAGTAAATAATAACATGAAGGAATATCAAAAAATAATACAATCGATGTCAATACGACGATATTATGTCAAGAACGATCTGGAGTTGAAAAATTAGCTCGAAATTGGTTTAAAGAGGATTTCTCAGGTATTTATTCGATTATAAATCAAAGATAAATCAATCAAGCGTATACGATTGGGTTTCAGTTATCTCTCAAGAATGAACGCATATGCGTTACATACATGTAAACAACGGATATTCTCAAAAAGAACCTTCAAGCAGGTAGGATTTTCCTTACATAAAGTGTAATCCTTTCTTTTAATTCAGTTCAAACGGCCTCCAGAAATCACGGATAGACCGAGATTTTCCCGTTTGAATTCATTCATTTCATTCTATGCAATTTTCCCACGGGAAGCCCGAACGGGTTTCGCGATTCAATCGTCTTGAAATCATAGACCTTGAGGCAATTGTATAGAATCACTGAATAAATAGTTGGAAACACAAAACTTCCGATCGACGATCGGATCTACTCAGATTCACGCAAAGTAAATGGCAGCATAGTTAGAGGCGCGCGTGCGCGCAACATCTTCGGACCATTATCGGGCGCTCTCAAAGTGCCGAAATTTTCAAACGAAAATCGCGAAATCGGCCATTTTCGCGAAAGATCGCTTAAAGGCGAAAAAACGGGCGAAAGTGCTCCTATGATGCCGGAGCATCTCGCGGGGAGGGGGAGTCGCTTTTTCTGGACGAGGAACGTCCCCATGCGTAGCTACGAGCTCAGCCGCGGAGCCTCGAAATCTATACGAAAATTATGCATATAAAACGGCAATTTTAGACTCGCGACTTCCTGAAACGTCAAAAAAACCACACCTACGTTTCCCTCCGTCCCGCTCGAAAACGATATAAATCGCCCCCGCGATCGGTAGAAAACAGATCTACGTGAAATTTCCTATCTCTAGGTACCAATTTTCACATCCGTAGTGAGTCAAGGCCGCGAATTCTTCATTCGAAATTCGGCAATTTATACGGTGAAATGAGGCAAAATGTCAGAATTTCTCATACGATTCCGATGATAGCCGAACGTTACCAGCTTCAAATTCTGAAAATACAGCATCACTTTTTCCCTCGATATGCGCCGAAGTGAAAGCATTGTTTGCGCCTTCCAAGCACTCGAATAAGAAGTCTACAGGAGATCTCCGAATCTTCTAGATACCTACCACTTTTCGTGAATCGCAAGAAAAACACTCAAATATGCGTTTGAAAATCAGCTTGCCTCAGGCTCTATATTTCGCGCTAATTCATTTTCGTCATGAAGAGAATGTACACAGATCGCGATGAATCGCTATACAGGCCATAGTTATCTCGAAAAAATCGCTATACAGGTGTTTGGGCCTATAGAGCCACCGATTTTCGCCCGAGATTCTTCTTCCAGTGAGATTTCGTGCTACTTAGGGTTCTATCAAGTTTTTTCCGCGTTTTTTCGCATTTGGTCGGTTTCTTTCTTAGTGGAATGGATCGAACTCGGGAAACGATAGAGTTATAAACGATATTCTTTCTGTTTGTTTTTTTTGATGAAAGAATCACTGCGAATCAATTATATGCGGGGTGTCCCATATGCATTTTTCTTCAAGTTCTCTCGCGATGGAGGCTGATTTCAGTATAATGTCCTTACAGGGTGTGCGGGATTCACAAATGAATTTTACGATCAAAGATATTACGGGTGCTCAATTTATAAGTAATATTTGGATTTTTTCGCGCAAATTTTAGTATTTCATATTTCTTTCGTGTGTTTCAGTTCTGAAATTCAATAAATATATATTCGATCTATATACAGGGTGTCAGATCTGGAGTAGCGCTGACATCTCACCAGAAGTTTTTCTCTTAGCTTTCGTGCTTTTCCGGCGTAAGAGAGCTGAATTCAAATTGAATGTCATACAGGGAAAAGCAGTAACAATGATTCACGCAATCGATTGATGTTGCTGATGTGTGCAATATGACAGGTCTTTCATTATTTATACGTTCTTTCGGTATTTGTAGTTCTCGCTCAGCTTTCTTCGAGTTTTTGCGCGCTTTGAGATTTTGTGTTCCTTCGAGGTTTTTTGGGTTCCTTTTGATATTTTTTCGTTCATCCAAAGGTACTTTGGGTTCTTCTGTTGTTTTTCCGTGTTTGTTTGGTTATTTGGTCGGGTTCTTTCTGAACTGGAATACACTGAACTTGAAACGATATTCTTTCGGTTTCTTTCCTTTGATATACAGCACCCAATGCGAATCAATTATATGCCGGGTGACCCATATGCATATTTCTTCAAGTTATCATGTTTTTCAACAAGTGGAGGCTAATTTCGACAAAATGTCATACAGGGTGTGCTATTTACAATGAATTTGCGATCATGTGATATACGGGGTGAGTGAACTTTACAGGTTCTACTGTTTTTTGCGCGCTCTCAAGTTTATTGTATTCCTTCGGAATTTTTTATGGAAAAGTTATTTTCTGATTCATATACTGGGTGTTACATAGAGCTCCATAGAATAATTTCTGATATTTTCTTCGTGGTATCCACTGAACTCGAAATAGATGGAGTTACAACGATATTATATACATTTGGTTTTTTTTTTCACTGCTTATCAATTGTATACTGAGTGTCCTTATATGCATTTTTCTTTCAAGTTTTCTCGTCTAATGGTAGCTGATTTCAACAAAATGTTATACAGGGTGTGCAATTTAGAAGTACTTTTTTTTTTTGCGCGCTGGTTTTTTGTATTTCTCCGGGGTGTTTCATGGAGACTTCGAGTTTTTTTGCGCGCTTTCAAGTTAGTATGAATTCTTTCAGGTTTTTTTCAGGTTCCTTGGATTTTGTGTTACTTGGGGTTCTTTCGTGTTTCTTCGATTCTTCCGTGTTTTTTCGCGTTTCTTCGTGTCTTTTCCAGTACTTTCATGTTTTTTCGCTTTCAACGGGTTTTTGACGTGTTTCGTGTTTCTGCGCTTCATTGATGTATGGGCCCTACTGATCTATGGTCTAGAGCTTGATCTATGGGCCAATTGAACTACTGGCCTATTGAACTGCTGGCTCTATTGAACTACTGGCCTATGGATCTACGGGCCTCATTGATCTACCCGCTACCAGTCTATATAATAAAGTAACAAGATCAAGGACCAGAGAAAATCGAAACGTGGTCCCGTCAGGGACCCGGAAAGCGTAGAAAGCCTGAGCACCCGCAGGGCCGCTCGAGAGGGAATCTTTAAACAGATCGAAAAGGCGTATCCTCTTCTAGGAGAAGGACCACGAAGCACCCCCGGGCGCTCTCAAAGTGCCCGAAATTTTCAAACGAAAATCGCGAAATCGGCCATTTTCGCGAAATCGCCGAAAGGCGAAAACGGGCGAGAAAGTACTTCCTCCTGAAGCCGGAGCATCTCGCGGGGAGTGGTCGCTTTTTCTTCTGGACGAGGAACGTCCCCATGCGTGGCTACGAGCTCAGCCGCGGAGCCCTCGGGAAATCTATACGAAAATTATGCACATAAAACGGCAATTTTTAGACTCGCGACTTCTGAAATGTCAAAACCGCACCTACGTTTTCCTCCGTGCCGCTCGAAAACGATATAACCGCCCCGCGATCGGTAGAAAACGAATCTTACGTGAAATTTCCCATCTCTGGGTACCACCTTTCACATCCAAGTGAAGCGAGTCAAGGCCGCGAATTCTTCATTCGAAATCTCGGCAATTTATACGGTGAAATGAGGCATAATGTCAGAATTTCTCATACGATTCCGATGATAGCCGAACGCGAGCTCCAAATTCTGAAAATACGGCATCAATTTTTCGCCTCGATATGGCCGGTGAAAGATTGTTTTCGCCTTCAAGCACTCGAATAAGAATCTACAGGAGATTCCGAATTTAGATACCTACCACTTTCGTGAATCAGCAAGAAAAACACCTCAAATATGCGTTTGAAAATCGTCATTTCAGGCTCTATTTTCGCGCTAATTCATTTTCGTCCTTGAAAATGCACACAGATCGCGATGAATCGCTATACAGGTTATGCCATCTCTCAAAATCGCCATATTAGGTTGTGCTTATGGAAAGCACTGATTTTCACCAGATTCTTTCTCTCGAGAGATTTCTGTGTTACTTAGGTTCTATCATGTTTTCCGCGTTTTTTCGTATTTGGTCGGTTAAAAATAAGTTGTTTCCGAACATGTTTGGTACTTGTGGTCTAGCATTTCTTTATGAACACTGAGCACATACAAAACTATTGTATATTTGTCGACCCTGTACCTATTGGAATCAACATGTGATACATTTTTGGAATCAGCTCAGTTAGAGTAATCCGGAAATGGAGACAAAATAGTTCGATTTAAAAAAAATGACGGTGATGTCATTACTCGAAAATAATTCACGCTATATATTAGAATATTATTTTAAAATAGAATAAATTAAAATAAAAATCGATGTGTTTCAGGATTATTTCTTAAAATGATCTGATTAGCTAAAAATGAATTTGTTCCATACTTTACGGATACAATTTAAATGTACTATGTAATTCGAAATTTCATTCAAACAGTTATTGTGAAAATAAGTAACGTACCTATGTAAAGTACACAAAAGTTCGAAAAAACCCGTCGTTTGTATTCAATTGTAGTTTTCTATAATTGAATTGTTTCTAATAAAGTGATTAAAAGAGTTATAAATTCAAGTTTGTTTTGTTCTCCACAATAAGTTGGATTTGTAGAAAATAAATTGAAATTCATTTGTTTAATAAAGAACTTTTCGCTTTTTCATACATGCATTTATATATTATATGCTCGACAATATATGTTTATTAGTGTAACTTTCTTCCTAGAACTGAAAAATAATTATAAGAAAAGAAATTTAATATTGTTGAAATGATTCGGCAAGAAAAACCGAACCCATCTTTGGTATCCAATTGTAGTTGTCAATAATTGAATTGTATTTCAATTTTCAACTTTGTTTTATGAGGGACAATATAAGTTTTATCCTACGCAGGTAGAAAGCGGTAAATAATACCAGTCGAACATTAAGAACGCGTTGTGAGCGTTGAACAATTGACAAAATGCGTTTCGGCTATTTAACAAATACCAGAACGCGTTGCGAGCGTTTAAAAACAGCCAAAACGCGTTCTGTGCGTTCGAAGGCAGCCAGAACGCGATGTGGTCGTTTTTTCCGGCCACTGAGCGTTTTCGGTTCTCGGGCCTAACAGATATAAAATCAGAAACATTGATATAATGTTACACCTTCAATATTAGTACAAATTCTTATTAAAATCGTATCATTTTGAGAAATAGCGACCTAAAACGCCGTCCTCGCGCTAGTGCTTTTAAATGTAACGCATAGAATCTTATAACATATTTTCAAGTTTAATCATTAATTAATCAATATTCAAGTTCATATTCATTACAAAATACAGCGCGAGTTGAATTATTATGGGACCGTCTATTGTCTATTACGTTACAGATTTGCTTAAAATGTGTGAAACTCCATTAATGTGAAGATAATTTATGGTTGCGTTTACTTTACATTCATTGTGAATAAACCCTCACGATTTTCATTTTTAAGTTGGAAATATAGCCGAATGTAAACGCGCCGCTTCAGTTCGAAATCTTATGTTCGTTAAAAGAAGTGTTTCCTGAAATTCTATAAATATCTATCATAACTTAGACGATCCAATGACATAACATACAAGGGAGAAATTCGGATAAATCATGATATGAGGGATTCAATTTTTAATGGTACTATCTTGGCCTCCCTAATCTTAGTTCGGAAGAACAAATATCGAAATAAAGTAAGTATGAATCTTCGTGAAGAACAACATATTTTCTGAAGCCGGCCCTGGCCATCGTCTAATAGTTCGGTAACTCTTCGTTAGATGCTGTAAAGAACAAATACATTTATTTCCAGAAACATACAGTCCATCTATAAACCAGAAATCGTACTAGTATATTTCTGGCTTCATTTCTTTGAACTGCGTTTTCCCTCTAGGTAGATTTATACTCAATGCTTATCCAGAGTGAATCTTTGACCACTGCGTTAATTTTTACCATAGGTTCTTGAGATAATAAAAACACCTTTTTCCCATACCGTTTTTCCATATTCATCTGCGTAAAAAGTTAAAATAATTTTAAGTTGTCACATTGGGCAAATACCCTCTGTAGTCCAGTTTAGTTTGAATGAAAAATACCTTCCACAGCATCCACTATTGAATCTGAATTGTTTAAAAACATTATTTCCCCTCTAAGAAATGATCCACTTGTGTGTAAAAAAAAAAAAAAAGGTAATTGTAGCTCCAAGAATATTGGGTGAGTCTTTGACCACTGCGTTAATTGTAAATTTTAACCATGGGTTCTTGAGATCAAAAGAAACACTCTTCTTCCATACCGTTTCTCCATATTCATCTGCGTTAAAAAGTTATAAGCTTTTTGAGTTTTCACATTGGGCAAATACCCTCTAAATAACAATAATAAATCTTTTGATGCCAAAATATGCACGAGTGTTATCAAAAACCTTCTACAAGAGATCATTTCAATTGATATTGTCGTTTGAATATCACAGGTGAAAATGCAGTTTTTATAGGAAATTTCAACACCCTATATCTTTTGAACGGGGCCAAATTTGGAAAAATGTTATAGGAAGAAAATGTTTCTTTTGACGTCAAGAATCTATGGTTAAAATTAACGCAGTGGTCAAAGACTCACCCTGTATAAATAACTATTACGCATTTGATAAGTTCTGTGAACGTATAGTAATTCATGATAATTGAAAATTTTGATGAATAATTTCAATGATTATGAAAATAATGGAAACTGGTGTAATAATCTGATACACATTATTAGAATATGTATACAGTGCAAGTAAAAATTGGGGAAGAATTTCATATTCATAGAAGAAAAATACTCGAATACAAAATTCTTTAACAGGTCTATTTTTTCCAAATTTTTAAGGGAAAATCATTTCGCAGTTTCAAAAATTCGTTCATTTCAATCTATATACAATCGTTTCCACACCACCCCGGAGGTAGATTGCTTAGCGCGTTTTATTTTTACATGGTTTCCCCAGGAGGCCTAATCCATGAACAACTATGATCATATTTGTTTAAGTACCGATGAAACGAGAGCCCAACCAGAGCTTTCAGAATTATCCCGAGGGAAGCACAGAAAGCAGAAGCGAATTCAAAGAGCAAGCGAAGCGAACAGTTAGGAAAGAATTCAAGCATAATTATGCTACTCGGCTGGGATTCGAACCCAGTGGACACGGAGCATGGAAGGTTACTAAGCGACTTAATAACCCTCAAGGCCGCTCGACGTGCTTATTCGATTAGCATTTCTACACCAATTTACCTACAAACTGACAAGCATTATCGTAGATGAAATATTGTTTACTTATACCATTGAGAATAAATGAAATAGCTTCAATGGTTTTGATCTAATAGTTTTATGCAATTTTCCATTTACGTTAAGGCAGTCCATACTTGAGACGTTATAGACATGTTAGGCCCGAAGACCGAAAACGCTCAGTGGCCGGAAAAAACGGCCACATCGCATTCTGGCTGTCTTCGAACGCACAGAACGCTATTTGGTTGTTTTTAAACGCTCGCAACGCGTTCTGGTAATTGTTTAACAGCCGGAACGCGTTTGTCTAACGGCAATTGGTTCAAATGTAAGACCCTGTAGTTTTTACATTTATAGAATAATAAAAATAAGTTGTTTCCGAACATGTTTGGTACTTGTGGTCTAGCATTTCTTTATGAACACTGAGCACATAAAAACTATTGTATATTTGTCGACCCTGTACCTATTGGAATCAACATGTGATACATTTTTGGAATCAGCTCAGTTAGAGTAATCCGGAAATGGAGAAAAAATAGTTCGATTTAAAAAAATGACGGTGATGTCATTACTCGAAAATAATTCACGCTATATATTAGATTATTATTTTAAAATAGGTTATATTAAAATAAAAATCGATGTGTTTCAGGATTATTTCTTAAAATGATCTGATTAGCTAAAAATGAATTTGTTCCATACTTTACGGATACAATTCAAATGTACTATGTAATTCGAAATTTCATTCAAACAGTTATTGTGAAAATAAGTAACGTACCTATGTAAAGTACACAAAAGTTCGAAAAACCCGTCGTTTGTATTCAATTGTAGTTTTCTATAATTGAATTGTTTCTAATAAAGTGATTAAAAGAATTATAAATTCAAGTTTGTTTTGTTCTCCACAATAAGTTGGATTTGTAGAAAATAAATTGAAATTCATTTGTTTAATAAAGAACTTTTCGCTTTTTCATACATGCATGCATTTATATATTATATGCTCGACAATATATGTTTATTAGTGTAACTTTCTTCCTAGAGCTGAAAAATAATTATAAGAAAAGAAATTTAATATTGTTGAAATGATTCGGCAAGAAAAACCGAACCCATCTTTGGTATCCAATTGTAGTTGTCAATAATTGAATTGTATTTCAATTTTCAACTTTGTTTTATGAGGGACAATATAATTTTTATCCTACGCAGGTAGAAAGCGGTAAATAATACAAGTCGAACATTAAGAACGCGTTGTGAGCGTTGAACAATTGACAAAATGCGTTCCGGCTAATTAACAATTACCAGAACGCGTTGCGAGCGTTTAAAAACAGCCAAAACGCGTTCTGTGCGTTCGAAGGCAGCCAGAACGCGATGTGGTCGTTTTTTCCGGCAACTGAGCGTTTTCGGTCTTCGGGCCTAACAGACATAAAATCAGAAACATTGATATAATGTTACACCTTCAATATTAGTACAAATTCTTATTAAAATCGTATCATTTTGAGAAGTAGCGACCTAAAACGCCGTCCTCGCGCTAGTGCTCTTAAATGTAACGCATAGAATCTTATAACATATTTTCAAGTTTAATCATTAATTAATCAATATTCAAGTTCATATTCATTACAAAATACAGCGCGAGTTGAATTATTATGGGACCGTCTATTGTCTATTACGTTACAGATTTGCTTAAAATGTGTGAAACTCCATTAATGTGAAGATAATTTATGGTTGCGTTTACGTTACATTCATTGTGAATAAACCCTCACGATTTTCATTTTTAAGTTGGAAATATAGCCGAATGTAAACGCGCCGCTTCAGTTCGAAATCTTATGTTCGTTAAAAGAAGTGTTTCCTGAAATTCTATAAATATCTATCATAACTTAGACGATCCAATGACATAACATACAAGGGAGAAATTCGGTTAAATCATGATATGAGGGATTCAATTTTTAATGGTACTATCTTGGCCTCCCTAATCTTAGTTCGGAAGAACAAATATCGAAATAAAGTAAGTATGAATCTTCGTGAAGAACAACATATTTTCTGAAGCCGGCCCTGGTCATCGTCTAATAGTTCGGTAACTCTTCGTTAGATGCTGTAAAGAACAAATACATTTATTTCCAGAAACATACAGTCCATCTATAAACCAGAAATCGTACTAGTAAATTTCTGGCTTCATTTCTTTGAACTGCGTTTTCCCTCTAGGTAGATTTATACTCAATGCTTATCCAGAGTTAATCTTTGACCACTGCGTTAATTTTAACCATAGGTTCTTGAGATAATAAAAAACACCTTTTTCCCATACCGTTTTTCCATATTCATCTGCGTTAAAAAGTTAAAATAATTTTAAGTTGTCACATTGGGCAAATACCCTCTGTAATCCAGTTTAGTTTGAATGAAAAATACCTTCCACAGCATCCACTATTGAATCTGAATTGTTTAAAAACATTATTTTCCCTCTAAGAAATGATCCACTTGTGTGTAAAAAAAAAAAAGGTAATTGTAGCTCCAAGAATATTGGGTGAGTCTTTGAACACTGCGTTAATTGTAAATTTTAACCATGGGTTCTTGAGATCAAAAGAAACACTTTTGTTCCATACCGTTTCTCCATATTCATCTGCGTTAAAAAGTTATAAGCTTTTTGAGTTTTCACATTGGGCAAATACCCCTCTAAATAACAATAATAAATCTTTTGATGCCAAAATATGCACGAGTGTTATCAAAAACCTTCTACAAGAGATCATTTCAATTGATATTGTCGTTTGAATATTACAGGTGAAAATGCAATTTTTCTATGAAATTTCAACACCCTATATCTTCTGAACGGGGCCAAATTTGGATAAATGTTATAGGAAGAAAATGTTTCTTTTGACGTCAAGAATCTATGGTTAAAATTAACGCAGTGGTCAAAGACTCACCCTGTATAAATAACTATTACGCATTTGATAAGTTCTGTGAACGTATAGTAATTCATGATAATTGAAAATTTTGATGAATAATTTCAATGATTATGAAAATAATGGAAACTGGTGTAATAATCTGATACACATTATTAGAATATGTATACAGTGCAAGTAAAAATTGGGGAAGAATTTCATATTCATAGAAGAAAAATACTCGAATACAAAATTCTTTAACAGGTCTATTTTTTCCAAATTTTTAAGGGGAAAATCATTTCGCAGTTTCAAAAATTGGTTCATTTCAATCTATATACAATCGTTTCCACACCACCCCGGAGGTAGATTGCTTAGCGCGTTTTATTTTTACATGGTTTCCCCAGGAGGCCTAATCCATGAACAACTATGATCATAGTTGTTTAAGTACCGATGAAACGAGAGCGCTAAGCAGAGCTTTCAGAATTATCCCGAGGGAAGCACAGAAAGCAGAAGCGAATTCAAAGAGCAAGCGAAGCGAACAGTTAGGAAAGAATTCAAGCATAATTATGCTACTCGGCTGGGATTCGAACCCAGTGGACACGGAGCATGGAAGGTTACTAAGCGACATAGTAAACCTCAAGGCCGCTCGACGTGCTTATTCGATTAGCATTTCTACACCAATTTACCTACAAACTGACAAGCATTATCGTAGATGAAATATTGTTTACTTATACCATTGAGAATAAATGAAATAGTTTCAATGGTTTTGATCTAATAGTTTTATGCAATTTTTCATTTACGTTGAGGCAGTCCATACTTGAGACGTTATAGACATAAAATCAGAAACATTGATATAATGTTACACCTTCAATATTAGTTCAAATTCTTATTAAAATCGTATCATTTTGAGAAATAGCGACCTAAAACGCCGTCCCCGCGCTAGTGCTCTCAAATGTAACGCATAGAATCTTATAACATATTTTCAAGTTTAATCCATAATTAATCAATATTCAAGTTCATATTCATTACAAAATACAGCGCGAGTTAAATTATTATGGGACCGTCTATTGTCTATTACGTTACAGATTTGCTTAAAATGTGTGAAACTCCATTAATGTGAAGATAATTTATGGTTTCGTTTTCGTTACATTCATTGTGAATAAACCCTCACGATTTTCATTTTTAAGTTGGAAATATAGCCGAATGTAAACGCGCCGCTTCAGTTCGAAATCTTATGTTCGTTAAAAGAAGTGTTTCCTGAAATTCTATAAATATCTATCATAACTTAGAAGATCCAATGACATAACATACATGGAGAAATTCGGATAAATCATGATATGAGGGATTCAATTTTTAATGCTACTATTTTGGCCTCCCCTAGTCTTAGTTCGGAAGAACAAATATCGAAATGAAGTAAGTATGAATCTTCGTGAAGAACTACATATTTTCTGAAGCCGGCCCTGGCCATCGTCTAATAGTTCGGTAACTCTTCGTTAGATGCTGTAAAGAACAAATACATTTATTTCCAGAAACATACAGTCCATCTATAAACCAGAAATCGTACTAGTAAATTTCTGGCTTCATTTCTCTGAACTGCGTTTTCCTTCTAGATAGATGTATACTCAATGCTTATCCAGAGTGAATCTTTGACCACTGCGTTAATTTTAACCATAGGTTCTTGAGATAATAAAAAACACATTTTTCCCATACCGTTTTTCCATATTCATCTGCCTTAAAAAGTTAAAATAATTTTAAGTTGTCACATTGGGCAAATAACCCTCTGTAGTCCAGTTTAGTTTGAATGAAAAATACCTTCCACAGCATCCACTACTGAATCTGAATTGTTTATAAACATTATTTTCCCTCTAAGAAATGATCCACTTGTGTGTAAAAAATAAAAAGGAATTGTAGCTCCAAGAATATTGGGTGAGTCTTTGACCACTGCGTTAATTGTAAATTTTAACCATGGGTTCTTGAGATCAATAGAAACACTTTTTTTCCATACCGTTTCTCCATATTCAGCTGCGTTAAAAAGTTATAAGCATTTTGAGTTTTCACATTGGGCAAATACCCCTCTAAATAACAATAATAAATCTTTTGATGCCAAAATATGCACGAGTGTTATCAAAAACCTTCTACAAGAGATCATTTCAATTGATATTGTCGTTTGAATATTACAGGTGAAAATGCAATTTTTCTATGAAATTTCAACACCCTATATCTTTTGAACGGGGCCAAATTTGGAAAAATGTTATAGGAAGAAAATGTTTTTTTTTGACGTCAAGAATCTATGGTTAAAATTAACGCAGTGGTCAAAGACTCACCCTGTATAAATAACTATTACGCATTTGATAAGTTCTGTGAACGTATAGTAATTCATGATAATTGAAAATTTTGATGAATAATTTCAATGATTATGAAAATAATGGAAACTGGTGTAATAATCTGATACACATTATTAGAATATGTATACAGTGCAAGTAAAAATTGGGGAAGAATTTCATATTCATAGAAGAAAAATACTCGAATACAAAATTCTTTAACAGGTCTATTTTTTCCAAATTTTTAAGGGAAAATCATTTCGCAGTTTCAAAAATTCGTTCATTTCAATCTATATACAATCGTTTCCACACCACCCCGGAGGTAGATTGCTTAGCGCGTTTTATTTTTAAATGGTTTACCCAGGAGGCCTAATCCATGAAAAACTATGATCATAGTTGTTTAAGTACCGATGAAACGAGAGCCCTAAGCAGAGCTTTCAGAATTATCCCGAGGGAAGCACAGAAAGCAGAAGCGAATTCAAAGAGCAAGCGAAGCGAACAGTTAGGAAAGAATTCAAGCATAATTATGCTACTCGGCTGGGATTCGAACCCAGTGGACACGGAGC
The DNA here is from genome assembly GCA_030674115.1 of Micraspis discolor. Lineage (NCBI taxonomy): Eukaryota > Metazoa > Arthropoda > Insecta > Coleoptera > Coccinellidae > Micraspis > Micraspis discolor. Next base: position 8,253 of record JARTUT010000186.1, on the reverse strand, counting down.
ATGGAAGGTTACTAAGCGACTTAATAACCCTCAAGGCCGCTCGACGTGCTTATTCGATTAGCATTTCTACACCAATTTACCTACAAACTGACAAGCATTATCGTAGATGAAATATTGTTTACTTATACCATTGAGAATAAATGAAATAGTTTCAATGGTTTTGATCTCATAGTTTTATGCAATTTTCCATTTACGTTAAGGCAGTCCATACTTGAGACGTTATAGACATGTTAGGCCCGAAGACCGAAAACGCTCAGTGGCCGGAAAAAAAAAACGGCCACATCGCGTTCTGGCTGTCTTCGAACGCACAGAACGCGTTTTGGTTGTTTTTAAACGCTCGCAACGCGTTCTGGTAATTGTTTAACAGCCGGAACGCGTTTGTCTAACGGCAATTGGTTCAAATGTAAGACCCTGTAGTTTTTTACATTTTTAGAATAATAAAAATAAGTTGTTTCCGAACATGTTTGGTACTTGTGGTCTAGCATTTCTTTATGAACACTGAGCACATACAAAACTATTGTATATTTGTCGACCCTGTACCTATTGGAATCAACATGTGATACATTTTGGAATCAGCTCAGTTAGAGTAATCCGGAAACGGAGACAAAATAGTTCGATTTAAAAAAATGACGGTGATGTCATTACTCGAAAATAATTCACGCTATATTATTATTATCATTATTATTATTATTATTATTAGACAGATAGGAGTTGAGGCCATGCCTATAAACTCACAAAGAATTTAACATATAAGAAAAAAAAAAGTGCTTGATTATACAATAAGAGATAATTTCCAAAACAAAAATACAAAATAAGCAGTCCTTCAAAATCATCCACGAAGAAGCCAACCATCGTAGTTGTTCTTGAATGAATTCACAGACGACGACCCAACCACAGATGAAGGCAAGGAGTTCCACACACCAAACACCCGATTCGCCAAGAAGTGCTGCCTCTGAACCGTCCTGAAGTTCTCTCTTCTCAGTTTTGAACAGTGACCCCGCAAACGGCAATCCGTATTCATCGTGAACAAGCGACGCAAGCTCACACCAAAGAGATCGTGCAAAGCTCGGAAAGTTGTTAAAAGGTCACCACGAGTTCTCCGGTCAGCGAACCTAGGCAGGCTCATTATGAATAGTCTTTCATCATAAGAAGGGCGCGAGATATATATTAGAATATTATTTTAAAATAGGGTAAATTAAAATAAAAATCGATGTGTTTCAGGATTATTTCTTAAAATGATCTGATTAGCTAAAAATGAATTTGTTCCATACTTTACGGATACAATTTAAATGTACTATGTAATTCGAAATTTCATTCAAACAGTTATTGTAAAAATAAGTAACGTACCTATGTAAAGTACACAAAAGTTCGAAAAAACCGTCGTTTGTATTCAATTGTAGTTTTCTATAATTGAATTGTTTCTAATAAAGTGGTTAAAAGAGTTATAAATTCAAGTTTGTTTTGTTCTCCACAATAAGTTGGATTTGTAGAAAATAAATTGAAATTCATTTGTTTAATAAAGAACTTTTCGCTTTTTCATACATGCATTTATATATTATATGCTCGACAATATATGTTTATTAGTGTAACTTTCTTCCTAGAACTGAAAAATAATTATAAGAAAAGAAATTTAATATTGTTGAAATGATTCGGCAAGAAAAACCGAACCCATCTTTGGTATCCAATTGTAGTTGTCAATAATTGAATTGTATTTCAATTTTCAACTTTGTTTTATGAGGGACAATATAAATTTTATCCTACGCAGGTAGAAAGCGGTAAATAATACAAGTCGAACATTAAGAACGCGTTGTGAGCGTTGAACAATTGACAAAATGCGTTCCGGCTATTTAACAATTACCAGAACGCGTTGCGAGCGTTTAAAAACAGCCAAAACGCGTTCTGTGCGTTCGAAGGCAGCCAGAACGCGATGTGGTCGTTTTTTCCAGCCACTGAGCGTTTTCGGTCTTCGGGCCTAACAGACATAAAATCAGAAACATTGATATAATGTTACACCTTCAATATTAGTACAAATTCTTATTAAAATCGTATCATTTTGAGAAATGGCGACCTAAAACGCCGTCCTCGCGCTAGTGCTCTTAAATGTAACGCATAGAATCTTATAACATATTTTCAAGTTTAATCATTAATTAATCAATATTCAAGTTCATATTCATTACAAAATACAGCGCGAGTTGAATTATTATGGGACCGTCTATTGTCTATTACGTTACAGATTTGCTTAAAATGTGTGAAACTCCATTAATGTGAAGATAATTTATGATTGCGTTTACGTTACATTCATTGTGAATAAACCCTCACGATTTTCAATTTTAAGTTGGAAATATAGCCGAATGTAAACGCGCCGCTTCAGTTCGAAATCTTATGTTCGTTAAAAGAAGTGTTTCCTGAAATTCTATAAATATCTATCATAACTTAGACGATCCAATGACATAACATACAAGGGAGAAATTCGGATAAATCATGATATGAGGGATTCAATTTTTAATGGTACTATCTTGGCCTCCCCTAATCTTAGTTCGGAAGAACAAATATCGAAATAAAGTAAGTATGAATCTTCGTGAAGAACAACATATTTTCTGAAGCCGGCCCTGGCCATCGTCTAATAGTTGGATAACTCTTCGTTAGATGCTGTAAAGAACAAATACATTTATTTCCAGAAACATACAGTCCATCTATAAACCAGAAATCGAACTAGTATATTTCTGGCTTCATTTCTTTGAACTGCGTTTTCCCTCTAGGTAGATTTATACTCAATGCTTATCCAGAGTGAATCTTTGACCACTGCGTTAATTTTTACCATAGGTTCTTGAGATAATAAAAACACCTTTTTCCCATACCGTTTTTCCATATTCATCTGCGTAAAAAGTTAAAATAATTTTAAGTTGTCACATTGGGCAAATACCAATCTGTAGTCCAGTTTAGTTTGAATGAAAAATACCTTCCACAGCATCCACTATTGAATCTGAATTGTTTAAGAACATTATTTTCCCTCTAAGAAATGATCCACTTGTGTGTAAAAAAAAAAAAGGTAATTGTAGCTCCAAGAATATTGGGTGAGTCTTTGACCACTGCGTTAATTGTAAATTTTAACCATGAGTTCTTGAGATCAAAAGAAACACTTTTATTCCATACCGTTTCTCCATATTCATCTGCGTTAAAAAGTTATAAGCTTTTTGAGTTTTCACATTGGGCAAATACCCCTCTAAATAACAATAATAAATCTTTTGATGCCAAATTATGCACGAGTGTTATCAAAAGCCTTCTGCAAGAGATCATTTCAATTGATATTGTCGTTTGAATATTACAGGTGAAAATGCAATTGGACCGTTATAGGTAATATTATGCATTATATTCGTGTCTCATAACGATTTATTCCCTTTATTTTCAGTAAATAACATGAAGGAATATCAAAAAATAATACAATCGATGTCAATACGACGATATTATGTCAAGACGATCTGGAGTTGAAAAATTAGCTCGAAATTGGTTTAAAGAGATTTTCTCAGGTATTTATTCGATTATAAATCAAAGATAAATCAATCAAGCGTATCGATTCATTTCAGTTATCTCTCAAGAATGAACGCATATGCGTTACATACATGTAAACAACGGATATTCTCAAAAGAACCTTCAAGCAGGTAGGATTTTCCTTACATAAAGTGTAACCTTTCTTTTAATTCAGTTCAAACGGCCTCAGAAATCACGGATAGACCGAGATTTTCCGTTTTGAATTCATTCATTTCATTCTGTCACAATTTTCCCACGGAGAAACCCGAACGGGTTTCGCGATTCAATCGTCTTGAAATCATAGACCTTGAGGCAATTGTATAGAATCACTGAATAAATAGTTGGAAACACAAAACTTCCGATCGACGATCGGATCTACTCGGTTCACGAAATTCCAAGTTCCCGATTACATCTTCGGACCATTATCGGGCGCTCTCAAAGTGCCCGAAATTTTCAAACGAAAATCGCGAAATCGGCCATTTTCGCGAAATCGCCCAAAGGCGAAAAACGGGCGAAAGTACTCCTATGATGCCGGAGCATCTCGCGGGGTGGGGGGTCGCTTTTTCTGGACGAGGAACGTCCCCATGCGTGGCTACGAGCTCAGCCGCGGAGCCCTCGAAATCTATACGAAAATTATGCATATAAAACGGCAATTTTTAGACTCGCGACTTCCCTGAAACGTCAAAAACCACACCTACGTTTTCCTCCGTCCCGCTCGAAAACGATATAAATCGCCCCGCGATCGGTAGAAAACGAATCTACGTGAAATTTCCCATCTCTGGGTACCAATTTTCACATCCAAGTAGCGAGTCAAGGCCGCGAATTCTTCATTCGAAATTCGGCAATTTATACGGTGAAATGAGGCAAAATGTCAGAATTTCTCATACGATTCCGATGATAGCCGAACGCGAGCTCCAAATTTGAAAATACGGCATCAATTTTTCCCTCGATATGGCCGGTGAAAGATTGTTTGCGCCTTCCAAGCACTCGAATAAGAATCTACAGGAGATTCCGAATCTCTAGATACCTACCACTTTTCGTGAATCGCAAGAAAAAAACACCTCAAATATGCGTTTGAAAATCGTCATTTCAGGCTCTATTTTCGCGCTAATTCATTTTCGTCCTTGAAGAATGCACACAGATCGCGATGAATCGCTATACAGGCTATGCTATCTCGAAAAAATCGCTATACAGGCTTCGCTTATGGAAAGCACTGATTTTCACCAGATTCTTTCTTCCAGAGATTTCGTGTTACTTAGGGTTCTATCATGTTTTCCGCGTTTTTTCGTATTTGGTCGGTTTCTTTCTTGGTGGAATGCACTGAACTCGAAACGATAGAGTTATAAACGATATTCTTTCGGTTTGTTTTTTTATGAAGAAAGCACCCACTGCGAATCAATTATATACGGGGTGTCCCATATGCATTTTTCTTCAAGTTCTCTCGCGAATGGGAGCTGATTTCGGTATAATGTCATACAGGGTGTGCGATTCACAATGAATTTGCGATCGGGTGATATACGGGGTGTGCAATTTACAAGTTAATTTGATTTTTTTTACGCAAATTCGAGTCTTTGTGTTGTTTCGGGAGTTTTGGATCTTAATTCAATAAAATATATTCGATTCATATACAGGGTGTCATATCTGAGTAGCGCTGACATTCACCAGAGTTTTTCTCCAGCTTTTGTGCTTTTCCGCGTAAGGGAGCTTAATTCAATGAAATCCCATACAGGGTGTGCCATTAACAATGATTTCGCGATCGATTGATATACAGGGTGTGCAATTTAAAAGTTCTTTCATTATTTTTTGCACGCTTTCGGTTTTTGTGCTCCTCGGGGTTTTAAGCTTTCCTTCGAGTTTTTTTGCGCGCTTTCGGTGATTTTGTGCTCCTTCGGGGTTTTTTCGGTTCCTTTGGATATTTTTCGTTCATTCGTGGTACTTCGGGTTCTTTCAAGTTTTTCCGTGTTTCGTCGGGTTCTTTCTTCGTGGAATGCACCGAACTTGAAACGATAGAGTTAAAACGATATTCTTTCGGTTTGTTTCTTATGATGACAGCACCCACTGCAAATCAATTATATACTGGGTGTCCCATATGCATTTTTCATCATGTTTTTCACGTGTGAAAGCTAATTTCGGTAAAATGTCATACAGGGTGTGCGATTTACAATGAATTTGCGATCGGGTGATATACGGGGTGAGCACTTTACAAGTTCTTCTGTTTTTTTGCTCGCTCTCAAGTTTTTTCAAGTTTTTGTGTTCCTTCGGGTTTTTTTACGGAAAAATTATCTTCGAAACATATACGGGGTGTTACATAGGAGCTCCATAGAATAATTTTGATACTTCCTTCGTGGTAATTACTGAACTCGAATAGATGGAGTTACAACGATATTCTTTTTGGTTTTTTCTTTCACTGCCAATCAATTGTATACTGAGTGTCTCATATGCATTCTCCTTCAAGTTTTCTCGCGAATGGGAGCGGATTTCGATAAAATGTCATACAGGGTGTGCTATTTACAATAAGTTTACGGTCGGGTGATATACAGGGTGTGCAATTTACAAGTACTTTTGTGTTTCGGGTTTTTTCAGGTTCCTTTAGATTTTTGTGTTACTTGGTGTTCTTTCGTGTTTTCTCGCGATGTTTCGTGTAATTTCGGTTTCTTTCGTATAACTTCGGTTTCTTTCGTGTTTCTTCGGATTCCTTCGTGTTTTTCGCGTTTCTCCGTGTTTTTTCCAGTTCTTTCTAGTTTTTTCGCTTTCAACGGGTAATTTGACGTGTTTCGTGTTTCTGCGCGCTTCATTGATGTATGGGCCCTATTGATCTGCGGTCTATATTGATCTATGGTCTATATTGATCCATGGGCCTATTGAACTACTGGCCTATGGATCTACGGGCCTATGGATCTACGGGCCTATTGATCTACCCGCTTACTAGTCTATATAATAAAGTAATAAGATCGGGGACCAGAGAAAATTTTGACAGGTGGTCCCGTTAGGGACCCGGAAAGCGAAGCTTTCCTTGCGGCCCGCAGGGCCGCTCGAGAGGGAATCTTAAAACAGATCGAAAAAGCGAATCCTGTTCTAGGGGAAGCGACCGCGAAACCACCCCCGGGCGCTCTTAAAGTGCCCGAAATTTTCGAAAGAAAATCGTGAAATCGGCCATTTTCGCGAAATCGCCCAAAGGCGAAAAACGGGCGAAAGTACTCCTCCGAAGGCGGAGCGTCTCGGGGGGGGGGGGAGGTCGCTTTTTCTGGACGAGGAACGTCCCCATGCGTGGCTACGAGCTCAGCCGCGGAGCCCCTCGAAATCTATACGAAAATTATGCATTTAAAACGGCAATTTTTAGACTCCCGACTTCTCTGAAACGTCAAAAACCGCACCTACGTTTTCCTCCGTGCCGGTCGAAAACGACATAAATCGCCCCGCGATCGGTAGAAAACGAATCTACGTGAAATTTCCCATCTCTGGGTACCAATTTCCACATCCAAGTAGCGAGTCAAGGCCGGGAATATTCATTCCAAATTCGGCAATTTTCTCGATAATTCGAGGAGAAGTGTCATATTTTATCATACGATTCCGATGATAGCCGAACACGAGCTCCAAATTTGAAAATACGGCATCAATTTTTCGCTCGATATGGGCGGTGGAAGATTATTTGCGTTTTCCAAGCACTCGGATAAGAATCTACAGGAGATTACGAATCTCTAGATACCACTCATCCTTCACGACTCTCAAGAAAAACATCTCAAATATGCGTTTGAAAATCGTCATTTCAGGCTCTATTTTCGCGCTAATTCATTTTCGTCCTTGAAGAATGCACACAGATCACGATGAATCGCTATACAGGCTGTGCTATCTCGAAAAAATCGCTATACAGGCTGTGCTTATGGAAAGCACTGATTTTCACCAGATTCTTTCTTCGAGAGATTTTCCGTCTGAATTTTTATGGAAAAAGCACCCACTGCGAACCAATTAGAGAGTGGGATCTAATTTCGATAAAATGTCATACAGGGTGTGCGATTTACAATGAATTTACGATCATGTGATATTACAATGGTGCTCAATTTATAAGTAAATTTGATTTTTTTTTTTTACGCAAATTCGAGTTTTTGTGTTTCTTCGGTGTGTTTCAGTTCTGAATTCGATAAAATATATTCGATTCATATACAGGGTGTCAGATCTGAGTAGCGCTGACATTCACCAGAGTTTTTCTCTAGCTTTCGTGCTTTTCCGCGTAAGGGAGCTGAATTCAATGAAAAGTCATACAGGGTGTGCCATTAACAATGAATTCGCGATCGATTGATATACAGGGTGTGCAATTTACAAGTTCTTTCGGTATTTTTTGCACGCTTTCGGTTTTTTGTGCTCCCTCGGGGTTTCAAGCTTTCCTTCGAGTTTTTTTGCGCGCTTTCGTTGATTTTGTGCTCCTTCGAGGTTTTTTGGGTTCCTTTGGATTTTTTTCGTTCTTCCGTGTTACTTTGGGTTCTTTCATGTTTTTCCGCGTTTTTTCGTATTTGGTCGGGTTCTTTCTTGGTGGAATACACTGAACTTGAAACGATAGAGTTGAAACGATATTCTTTCGGTTTCTTTTTTATGATATGAGCACCCACTGCGAATCAATTATATACCGGGTGACCCATATGCATATTTCATCAAGTTATCATGTTTTTCCACAAGTGGAGGCTAATTTCGATAAAATATCATACACGGTGTGCTATTTACAATGAATTT
>JARTUT010000621.1:0-38478 GCA_030674115.1 Micraspis discolor | reverse complement strand
CGATTATGTTTGGATTTGTTTCATTATATCTTTTCTCTGCGGAATAACAATGGAACCACAGATAAATACGCGACTATTTTGTGATTGAAGAGTGCAGAGCTGTGCCAAAGCATTGTGCTTAGTGCTCGTGAAAGCAATCTAAGCACTTTAGTGCTTCCGAGCACTGTGCTCGCGAGCACTTTTCAAAGGCTAGTGCTTAGTGCTTGTTTTTCGGAGCACTCTCGCTAAAAACTTAGTGCTTAGTAATCCGCTAAGCACTAAGCCTTTCCGAATTCTTGAAGTAGGGTCAATATAAGCAGGTACGGTATTTGATTTTTTTATGTGCGCAAAGATAATATGATCGTTTTGAATTAATATTCAATATTTCTTCAGTCACCATTGATTTGACTTTATGGTTATGAAGGCCAGAAAATTTTTTGTTTTTGCGCGCTTGTTACTAGTGGAACAGGCGGGCTATCGTTCTGTCCAAATGTCTGTAATTTTCGAATATCGAGCCGAAAATGGCCTGAATCGATTGGATTTGACTTCCTGATGAAGAATTCGAGGTCAAACTTGAGTATGTCCGGCCCTCCGGCCGTATACTCTCTATCTTCCGAAGGAAGGGACCTAGAGTTTTTATTTTTTTAGAATAGGTCGAGTGTCCAAATATCTCGGTCAAGTTCGTTATTGGGCCAAATCCATCGAATAGTCTAGCAGTTAATAACATTAATTTCTTGAATATTCATCCTATCAATTCGTAACTTAGAGAATGTCTAGACAGCGTTAAAAGGAAGGAGTGTGCCAAATTTCGAGAAAATCGTCACGAGAGAAAATTTTTAAAAATTCCCAAAATGATTTTTTTTTAAATACACGATATCTCATAAGTTATTCGTCAGATCACAACAATTTAGGGCAATTATGCAGGGTATAGGTACCTAAAATATTTTAAAATTTCATCATCATAGCGTACAATCTCCAGAAGATATAAGAGTTTTTCTGAAAATGAAGTCACAGATTATATTTTTATCTATGAATTCATACACATCAACTATAAATCTCTATGAGGGTGGTTTTAATTTTATGACAAGTTGTCATAATGAGTGAATATTGAGCCGAAAATGAAACTAATTCTGTGGGTTCATTTTTATGACAAACATGTCTAAAATACTGGTGTGTGCAGTTGTCATATTTTGAATGGAAATGTCATTATGAATTTTGCGACAAGAGGACTATTTTTTTCCCAAATGTCTGTAATTTCTGAATATCAAGCTGAAAATGATCCCCATCTGTTGGATTTGACTCGTGATGAAGAAACGGTGGTCCAATTTGAAAATGTTTGGCTGAATATTCTCTCTCTTCCGAAAGAGATGAGATAGAGATTCCATATTAATAGAATTAGTTTATTATCCAAATATAAGTCAAGTTAGTTATTGGGACAGACCTGTCCGATAGTTCAGCAATTATGAATCTAAAATTCGGTTATAATTGATGACACTCAACTTCCATTTAAGATATATGTTTATTGATTCTTTCACACTCATTGTGCTGGCTGATTTTGAATCGCACTCTTTTTAAGTCTGAGAAAAGAACAAGCGCGTAAAAGCTCCTGATCTCACGTCAGTGCTTTCCACATTTTTTCAGTAATGTGTTCTCGCTTATAAAATAATTGGTCCTCGATTATTAATTCAACTTTATGCATTGATAAGGAACAGCCATTCAGATTCAGATCGACGAATAAGATTAACTAGTACCAGAATGTAAATTGAATGCATGCGTTTCACAAAACAAATAAAATGGCTTTTGAGTGTTTCCCAGTCTCGAAATCATAATTTTAGATATGTCGATGAAGCTAAAAAGTGTTCATTTCAATCAAACAACATTACATAAAATAGTTCCCACTAAAGTGCTTAGTGCTTGAAATATTCAATTACTTTTGCAAAAGTGCTCGGTAATCCGGAGCCTTCTGTCGAAAGCGGTGCTTAGAACTCGAGACTCGAAGCCTTTTTTTCGAGTGCTTAGGGCTTAGTGCTCGAAGCACTTTTTTTCGGTGCTTAGCACAGCTCTGGAAAAGTGAGAGTCACAGGCTTCATATATAAAAATGAAATATCAGTCGAGTTGTGACGTTACTTATATTACTTCTGAATACTCTATGTTCGATTGCCCATAACAATCATGCATTAAAATAGAAAGAAATCGTGCATTAAAATGGGTCATTAATGCATGATTATGCGAACGCTAAACAGAGCTTTCATTGGGAGGTCGACGAAAAAAAAAATTAAATATGTTGTTTCGATACTAATAGAAAGCATTTTCATTATTGTATTCACCTTGGAATGATCGAATGACTCCAAAAAGAGATTATATTCACAAATGAAAATAAAATATTGTTTTTTTAACAAATCTTTAAATGGCATACCTCTGTGTTACCTCTGAAAGATCTTCAAGCATCTGTATGAATAATATATTAAAATCTATTATCAATATTCAACTTTCATTAATAATAATATAAAATGCTAATCAGCGAACTCGAATCTGCAACACCCCCCTCTATCTGAATCCACAACCATCCGGCTCGAAGGACCAAAACCCAATATGTCACCGTTTCTTTTCTATACCAATCAATCGCCATCGGACTCCTAGAAAAATGACCTTCCGACGTCCGTTTCTGCATAATATTGCGGATCGACGGTCGGCGAACAAAAAAAAATGTGCCACGATCAGTATCGAACCCGGCCGGCGATACAGCGGCGTCACGAGTATGATGAGCACCGAACGGCGCTTCAAGGCGAACCGGTCGCATCTTTCAACTTTTTTTCGTTCCACACTCAGTTCGACGGTCACCGAGGCGTGGTTCCCGGTCGATGACGTAATGTCGGAGAAATAAACAAAACACCATCTACCTGATGTCCGTGATGTATTCACCAGACGTTGGATGTGTCGAAATTGTTTTATGCTAATGTGATTTACGTTGATGAGCATTCTTTTGTCGACTGTAAGGGGTTTGCTAATACGGACTTCGAAACTTTGAATTCTATTTGTGAACTGTCAATGTCAATTTATTCTGAGAACATATTGAACTTCTTGCTCGAATTTTCGATGATGGAACCAATATTGAGCCATATCGTCTTAGTTATATGTGTCATAGTGTCATAACATATATCCCAAGGGTAATATGAAACGTCAAATCTTATTTTATTTCTTTATTTAGTAACAAAATGGAAACTGTCAGAATAAAAGAACACGGCTGTCACTGTCAAGGCGGACTTGCGCAAATGGTGACAGATCGAGAAAGGAAGGAATCCAAGGTGGTGTTGAGGATGATTAGTTTTAGTTTTGTTGGGACAGAAGTAAGAGAGACCCAAAAAGAAGTGTTTAGTGCCTTTGTGTGTGTTCGAAAACGAAGCCATCTTACGTTGAGTGACCCTAGAATATATCTCGCAAGTATAATTGAGACTATTTTAAATGTTATTAGTTGCTTGTCCATTTTATTAACCTTTGTTGATGAATAGCATTGAAAACTGGATTTGTTCAGTGAATTTATTATCTCTCTATTATGCTTGTAAATTAATACTGTTATGATGCAATATTATTTGTTTCATGATGTATTAGGTGGTGTTTGGGCATTTGTCATTAGTACTGTGGTCTTGTGAATGTAATTCCTTTGTTCACATAATGCTTTGTTTGATTTCATATAACTATTTCCTTTGTTCACATAATGCTTTGTTTGATTTCATATAACTATTCCTTTGTTCACATAATGCTTTGTTTGATTTCATATAACTATTTCCTTTGTTCACATAATGCTTTGTTTAATTTCATATAACTTTATTTCCTTTGTTCATACTATGTTTTGTTTGATTCATATAACTCTATTTCATTTGTTCACATAATGCTTTGTTTGATTCATATAACTCTATTTCCTTTGTTCTCATAATGCTCTATTTCCTTTGTGCACTTAATACTTCGTTTGATTCATGTAACTCCTTATAGCATGTGATTCCATCATTTTCGATATTATTGCCTTTGCAGTTCAGGTGTCTACCATAACAATGAATGCCTTATTTTCAGCTTTCTACAATGTGTTACTGGAGTGTAACCGATCAACTTTATTTACTGTACCCTATGGTGCAATAGGAATTGCCCATCGCTCTGTAGTTCTGAGCCTGTGATTGAGCAGGAACATATGGAGACCTCCACTAGTGGTAGTACTAGTATGGTCGATATGGAATAATGGATGTAACCAGTGTCCGTAGCACTCTGGTGTTATATCGAAGGTTAACGTTGTTAAGTTACCCCTATCTCATGTTATCATTATGTATATCTTGTACTGTTGTTCTTGGTCATTTTACTGTGTAATGTACTTGCCTTACTAGTCATGGTTATTGTTGTGTATATTTGGTACTGTGTTAACTTATTCTTCTTACTGTCGTGATGTATCTTCTTGTTGTCGTTATGTATATTTCCTTCGGTTGATTATGTAGATTCTCTGCTTTCATTATTTCTATTGCTTATTATCGTTTACCTATACCTGTCTCTGTTATTTATGTCCATAATGCATTCTGGTTCTGATTATTTATTTGTGATTGATATTCTATGAAGATTTGTTGTTTATTTATGCCATGATCTCGTACTGCTATCTATTTATCTATATGCTCGTATTACATGATATTTCATTTAGGGGTCTCGAGATTGTGGACCATTCCTATACTGTTGTATGAGATTTCTTAGGTTCCTGGATCGAAGGACTTGAAGGGCTGGTCCCAGACGCCTTAAGGTAGGGACCGTTACCATCATGTGCTATAAGGCATGAGAGAATATACCTTTTTTAATCAACCGCGAAACTTTCTGTCATTTTTTCAGAGCCGCCGCTGGAACTCCATGACCTTCCCCGTGTTCCCAATTCCTTAGCTCATACAATATTATAGTTATGGCTCACATACCCTGGGGCCGTGGCCATGACGATGGTCATAATTAGTCATTTACTTATTTGCCATGATTATTATCCTGTTGCATTATTGAAGTATACATTTGCCATGATTATTAATTCTTGTTGTACCATTGAAGTTGCCATATTTACCATGTTACTATACTCTTGTATTATGGAAGTTGCTCTGATTATCCTTATTATCGTCTGTGCTGTATTGTTATAGTTTTTTTTCCTGGATTGTTATACTCGCCTTGCTAACTGTTAATATCTCATCATTTAGTTTTAAACAAGTGCCCTAACACCACTTAAAGGGGTTTTATGCCTGAGGCTTTCCCCTATATTATTTTAGACCCTTAATAAATAGCTGATTGTCTGGGTCTAACCGTTGTGTTTTATTTACCATCTTTGTTTCCCAATTATTTTCACTAATCTCCATTATCACGAACTTGAATTATTACGTAAACATAACGTAGAGTCCTACCCTTGCTAGACGATCACATTAAATGGCCAAGTCTTTGTATCTGGAGTCATTCAGACTCCAGTGCCGTAGTTAGTTTTGAAAATGATATTTGTCATTTTTTTCGAAAGAAAAAAGTGGCAAATGTTACATCCTTTTCCTTTGTTAAACTTCATTTATTTCTTTGTTTAAAGAAACTGTGAGTAGAAAAGCCGTATTCGCTTTGATGTGAAAGAATACTACTAGGCGTAAATCTATCATTACCTCAGATAACTGATAAAACAAAGCCTACATTTATGTTTATTCTGAAGTGAATTATGACATGAATTCATTGAATTTTCATATAGCTTCAGACCTGTTACACTCCAGAGCTCATCCTGCTCATCCGATTCGCGATAACGACCCGTAACAAAACCATTACGCCTAGAACGACAGATTAAACTTAACGATCCCCCCATTAGATAAGTACCCCTGGTCGTCCATATACGGACGTTCCAAACGTGGAAGATCTCACAATGCGACCTCCTTTTCTTTCTCGAAACAGAAGCTGCAGCAGAACGATGACGGAGATGATGTAGTGGCACAGCATATGTGCAAGGGAATCTAAGACATTTCAGCTTGAATTATGCACCTTTCTTTGTTGCATCGACGATAAAAAAACCCGATCACCTTCGTAGATCTGTATGGCTGAATTTTTTTTTATGACGTTGCCGTAACAACTTGAATAGACTGGAGGTAACATCTTCGGGGAATGGTGTCATACCAATTCGTTGATTTGAATCCTGTTTGAGTTATTTTACGAGAAATATAGAAGAGCTCTGGGTTGAGGTTAGAAGTTATTGCGCGTTTTTTATATAACTATTCATCTAAGAGATCTTTTGGGCAGATTGTTTTCAATTTCTTTTTATAGGGCACGTTATCATAATCTGTTATTCTATCTATATATTTGCTGTTTATTGGTTGAATTGTGTATTTCATCAATGAAATCCTCAGATCGTTCCGAATAGTATTGTTGGAGGTTGTTGATGTACCAAGTACCAGTGTTTTTATCTTCAAAGTGCAGTCTAAGATGTTTAAGAGTTGAGTGGAGCTTCCTTTGTGCTTTTTTGTCAGTACATATTACCTGGGCGCTCTTCAAGGAATTGTCTCCATTTGTAGATTCATCTCTAGATCATTCTGCCACTTTCTGGAAGAAAGTGTTGGGTTTTGTCTGAGCTTGTATTGCTCAGCGGTCTGCTGATATTGTTATAATAGACTTGTCAATGCGAGAAAGATCTACTCGAATATAAAGTAGATTAGAGGTCCTAGTACGCATCTCTGAAGAACACCAGTTATGATGGCCTTATAATCTGATAACGAGTCCCCTATTCTTACCTAGCGATCAATTCACTGCAGTGTCTCCCCCTTTCAAGACAATTCTTCATTTTGTTTTTATACAGCATTTTAAGTTTTCACATTGGGCAAATACTCCTCTGTAGTCCAATTTAGAATGAATGAAAATTACCTTCCACAGCATCCACTATTGAATGTGAATTGTTTAAAAACATTATTTTCTATCTAATAAATGATTCACTCACTCATGTTTCATCCGATGAGATTCATATTCAGAAGGAAGATACAAAATACTTATTTTCTGGTAAAAAAAATTCAACACTATAAACATAGATTTTTGTTGTTCTACCTTAATTTCTTCCTACTGCAAGATTATTAACCATCCCTTTCTAGTGAGAAATTCCAAAAAAAAACTCTGATTGGATGTTATCATCATACATTTGTAATTTTCTTCTTAAGATTTCCAAATCATGAAAACCATCATTTTTATGAAAACTTCCAAGGCATGAGGTTGTCACATTGCTTTTTTTTCACTCAAAGCCAGAAAAAAACCATCTATGATTTTCCAAACACTGATATTCTAAAGTTTCTTCTCCTTGACAGAGATCAGTGAACAGGTCTATGAGGCCTCTTGATATCATACTGTTAAAAACATGAAAATATTTTTCGAAATCTTCAACATCAATGAATGATGTCACTACGAATAATTATTTTAAAGTGATGTTACTTTGCTTGATGATTATTTTCTATACTGAATTCCAATGACAATTTACTTGGATAGATCACAAGTATTCCCAAATTTAGGTATGCAATTATACTTGCTTGAAAAAATTGAGCTTGATCACCTAAATTTGTTTCTGAAACACCAACTAGGTGTTCTTTAGTAAAAAAAAATTTGTTAGATCATTAATATGAATCTATTCTGTTTAGACTATAATTAATTACTGAACATGGGTAAATTTTTATGTTAACAAAAACATAAATATTGAATAATGGTTATTCATATATTATGTCAAATTTCAGTACCTCACTATAGAATATTAATTTATTACCGAACCCCAGGAGAGAAAAAATTAAGAATTGCAAAGTTTTTTTAAATGAAAGATAATATCTGTAATCATTATTGATCTTAAGTTATAATTTTCTCAGAATAACTAGAGTAAATTATTATTACATTAAAATGTTATTATAACGTCTCTGTGGTGGGTAGTTCCCAATTAAAATAGTGTTCTGTGGTTCCATGTTGTTTTGATTCTGTTTGAAATTGTCAACAGTTATTTGTACCTTTCTTCAAAAAAAATGTAGAAAATATTGTAAGGATAATTCTGATTGTTTGAAATTATTCAATTCAGTATGAAATGATTATGGTCAGAAAATGCATTCTATTCTAATCTTTCTTGTTTATGAGCCTATAGCTTCCAGTTTCAATATTGATTGATTTTTTTTAATTAACCATGCATCATAACAAACATTCAGAAATATTAAAACTGAGTCAAATTTTGTTACTCCTAAGTTTGTGAACCAGGTTGAATCGGTGTATGAAATGATGTGAAAAAACTTCTATAAAGGTATAAAACATATCTAGGAGACTGGGTTCGAAGTTTTTAAAACTCTTAAGAGCTTAATCTGAAGCATTCCTATGTTAGAACATATATAATTTGATGAACCCTGAAAGTTTGAAGCTATAAAGAACCAGCTCTTCATAAAAACAAGTCTTCAATTTAACAGGTCCTGACAGAAAATATGTTACCTATTTCAACCATCATGAGAATATACCGAAGTCGAAGTACCTATGTTAGTGAAGGAAATCTTTTTCTCCATTTCTTATGGAATATTACTCTGGATTAAATATTAAACAAGGTGCTAGACATCATTGATAATGAATACAGCAAATGGCAAGTTAGATTTTGTAGTGAATGTAAGACAAAAATTGTTCAGTGGTTAATTTCATTTATAGTGTTTAGTGGTGGAACCATAGACTGGAGAGATTTCCCCAACCTTGTAGAAATATTTCATAAAGACAGCAAATATGACAACATTGAATAAATCTGATTATTGATTATTTCAGCACAGAGTTGGATTTGGGGCAATCAGCAAATTTGGACGAAATTATATCGATTTAATTCCTTTCAACTTCAAATATCCCAAGAATGGTGCAATTCACAAGATAATGACCTTTATTTCAAGTGATATTTGTTTTTCATGCAATTTTACCAATCTGTAGAGTAGTATAATAATAATATAAGGGTAGAATAAATCTAATGATGCCAAAATATGCATAACTATAATCAAAAACCTTCTACAAGAGATCATTTCAATTGATATTATGGTTTGAATATTTCAGATGAAAATGCATTTTTTTTAATGAAATTTCAACACTCTATATCTTTTGAACGGGGCCAAATTTGGAGAATTGTTGTAGGAAGAAAATATTTCTTTTGACGTCAAGAATCTATGATTGAAATTAACGCACTGTTCAAAGACTCACCCTGTATATAAATCTATTCTTTTGACTGGAGATAGTGACACGTTGCCATACAATTTGGAGTTTGACAGAAACCCCCAGTAGAAAAAAGCCTGACTCCACGTTTTGTAATTCTTACAAAAATTAGCTTAAATATTTATGAAACTGATTTTAACGTCTGTGAGATTAAATATAGAATTAAGGTTAAGGCTTTCCAGACGAAATTCGACACTTGAAATTCCAGAAAAAATCGGACGGGACTCGAACCCGCATATCCAAATTGCTGGTCTTAACCAATTCAGCTACAGAGGAGATGCGTTACCCCTTATCCCAGAATTCAAATGTTGTTAGTATTTGTGGACATTTTAATCATAGAAGGAAAGTCTCTCAACATCAACATCAACTTAACCTTAATTCTAAGCTTTAATATTAATCGGTGAAAGGTGAAGGAGTTGAATAAATATATCTACGAAAGCAGCTCCTGTTTTTAACCTTTTCAATATTTGGTTCATTATTCATTCATGGCATTGCTGAAATATCAAGGAATAAACCCAAGCGACCCAGAATTAAGCAATTTTGTGTCGACCAAACGTGGGATTTCAAGAGCCTGGCGTCCAGATGTTGCATCAACTTCCATTACTGCTTAATTGCAAAAGAACCTGGAAGCCATCTATTCGGTTATTAACTCCCTTCCACTCTGTGTACTCCACGTCTTTTATACGGTACATACAATTACGTCGTATGGTCCAATAATGGACCACAATCAACGATTTTACTACGTCGATAAATCAGTGAAGAGAAAAACGTCAATCGAAAGATTATTGTCCATTACCTCGATCCACGCCATATACGCTATCTTGGATAATTAATTTAGCGAAGTCGGTTCACTTCATGTCCGACATTATTCAAAAGTTTTCTTGCCATTTAGACATGATAGCTTCTTTGTCTTCAGCCATCTTGACTACCTTTTCTCTCAGCCAAATTTCTCTATATTAATAGGAAGAGGGGTTTCAAATGAAAACGGTGCTCTTTCACCAAGACAATGCACCGTGTCACATTCAATAACAACAGTCGAATTACTCCCCTGTCCACTATATTCTCCAGATCTCCCTTAGCGACTTTTGGAATGGCGGAGATCATAGCGATGATTGAACATAAATTTTGTTCTCCTTTCAAGGCCAAGAACTTACTGACATCACCTCAGTGCTTTTCTACATTTTTCAAGTCTCTCCGAAATGCCGAAACCTTCTAAATCGCTTTCCGTCTCTGCCAAGTCGAGAGATGTTCGTCACGCAGAATGTAGGTCCTGTTTCTGGAACTAATGCCGAGTTCCCACGCTATTTCTGATCACCACGCCCTCTAACACGATCAGTCAGCGCTATTCGAAGAAGTGAAGGTGAAACGATGTAATCGATGTGTTTATTTTGTGGTTTCGGCGTTTTAACTATTGCTGATGCGACAGAAACTGGGTTATCTTCGTTGGATATGAGCTCAATTCGTTGTGATCGGATTTCTTCGTGAAAAACTTGTGATCTTATATATTTTTCATTGGGTGTTGTGAGAATATTGACTATTTATTCAGGAAAATTCTACAAAATTCATTCAGTCTTTTAAAAAGGTTTCCTATTATAACAGCACTGAACAACTAAAAGAAACACGTCAACATGCTATGAACCATTTGACGTTACAAGCATTAGGTCAACATGCTTTTGTTCACGGCCGTTAAAGGTATTAACGGATCATTATCTAGCCCATCAGGTCGAAGAAGCATTATTTTCATCATGCTCTGGCACAGTTGATGTAACATGCAACACTTCAACAAGCTTTTGATCATCGGACGTTACAAGCATAGGGGTATATTTTTTCATTGGGTGTTGTGAGAATATTAACTATTTATTCAGGAAAATTCTACAAAAATTCATTCAGTCTTTTAAAAAGGTTTCCAATTATAACAGCATTGAACAACTAAATGAAACACGTCAACATGCTATGAACCATTTGACGTTACAAGCATTAGGTCAACATGCTTTTGTTCACGGCCGTTAAAGGTATTAACGGATCATTATCTAGCCCATCAGGTCGAAGAAGCATTATTGTCATCATGCTCTGGCACAGTTGATGTAACAAGCAACACTTCAACAAGCTTCTGATCATCGGACGTTAAAGCATCGGGGTATATTTTTTCATTGGGTGTTGTGAGAATATTAACTATTTATTCAGGAAAATTCTACAAAATTCATTCAGTCTTTTAAAAAGGTTTCCAATTATAACAGCATTGAACAACTAAAGAAACACGTCAACATGCTTTGAACTATTTCACGTTACAAGCATTAGGTCAACATGCTTTGTTCACGGCCGTTAAAGGTATTAACGGATCATTATCTAGCCCATCAGGTCGAAGAAGCATTATTGTCATCATGCTCTGGCACAGTTGATGTAACAAGCAACACTTCAACAAGCTTCTGATCATCGGACGTTAAAAGCATCAGGGTATATTTTTTCATTGGGTGTTGTGGAGAATATTAACTATTTATTCAGGAAAATTCTACAAAATTCATTCAGTCTTTTAAAAAGGTTTCCAATTATAACAGCATTGAACAACTAAATGAAACACGTCAACATGCTATGAACCATTTGACGTTACAAGCATTAGGTCAACATGCTTTGTTCACGGCCGTTAAAGGTATTAACGGATCATTATCTAGCCCATCAGGTCGAAGAAGCATTATTGTCATCATGCTCTGGCACAGTTGATGTAACAAGCAACACTTCAACAAGCTTCTGATCATCGGACGTTAAAAGCATCGGGGTATATTTTTTCATTGGGTGTTGTGAGAATATTAACTATTTATTCAGGAAAATTCTACAAAATTCATTCAGTCTTTTAAAAAGGTTTCCAATTATAACAGCATTGAACAACTAAAAGAAACACGTCAACATGCTTTGAACTATTTCACGTTACAAGCATTAGGTCAACATGCTTTTGTTCACGGCCGTTAAAGGTATTAACGGATCATTATCTAGCCATCAGGTCAAAGAAGCATTATTTTCATCATGCTTTGGCACAGTTGATTCAACAAGCAACAACTTCAACGTGCTTTTGATCATCGGACGTTACAAGCATCGGGTCAATTTGCTTTAGTGCATGAGCTTTACAAGCGGCAGCTCATCGTGATCTAGTCCATCGAAAGTTATAAGCTTGCTTATAAGATTGCTTTACAAGCAATCTCTTCGGATCACCCACCGTTACAAGTATCACGTCATCATGGTTTAGCCCTTTGGCAGTTATGGGCATCAGGTCAAGATTCTCTAATCAATGGGTATTATAAACGGCAATTCAACATTTTTTTGTCCACCGGACGTTATAATAATCAGGTCAACCTTCTCTAGAGCAGGACCATTTCAAGCATCACCTCAGAGTTCAATTGCGCACCAGGAGTTACTAGCATTATTCTTATCTTCCTCTGGCCTACTTCACGTTACAAGCAACACATCAATATGTTTTGGCGGACAGGACATTACAACCCAAAGGTTAACATGCATCAACAAGCATCAACTCCAGATGCTTTGGCCCACCGATCGTTACAAGCAATTTTTTTTATGATTCAGTACATCTGAGATTTACCCTAAAGGAAGTTCGTATTACATAGTTGGCTTAATGAAATAAAAAATGTATAACCAGACGGAAGAACTTCCATGATCTTCCATGTCGTCATGTTTCCAGAACAAATCGACAGATGTAGAATCGGCCACTTTGATAAATATAAAAAAAAAACATTCCCTAATTGGCTACTTATTTACTTGGTAATCCCCGAATCTCTGATGCGAACCGACCCGTCTGGTTTTTAACACGGATCCATCATTGTTATGCAGTGTTATTCCTTGTTGAGTGGATTAATGAGCCGAAGGTTATATAGTGAATTTCTAAAGGTGGACACCGAGTGCGAAGTGGCCGTGAGATAAATCGATCAGTTTTGAACTCGCCGCATTTTAGTAATAATATACTGTATTTTTTTACCTTCAACCTGTTATCGTAAGATGATGATATAAGTATCAATTTCAAAATTTGAACAATGGTCTTTCACAAGGATCAGTTCTAGCCCCCTCCATTTTTCATTTGATATCTTCCTGGTTTCCCTACGACGCTCCTGCTCCCACAGATCACGTCATAAGTGGATAGTTTTTCTCTGTGGTGCACAATTCGATATGCATTAGTTGTATTTCTCTCAAACCTGAGAAATAACTTGTGAGACTATCTGGTGCAGAGTAAGTCGAACACTAAAACTCTAAAGGAGAAGGCAGACTGCGGATTTGTCGTCTGACAAATCTCTCGATGGGGTCATAACTCGTCAGTCACCACAATTAGAGGGAATAACTAATTCGTTTTGTAGCTGCGATCTGTAAACGCTCGATGGCAATTGCCTACGTATCCGTTGTGGTTTCGTAACAGAATGTACGTCATATGTTCGAGAGGACTTAAGAATACCGACACAGTTTACTTTATCCGTATATTAAAGACTTTGGTCACGATCCGCTCATTAGGCCTTTTACTAGTTTTTTTATCGACAAGGTACTAATGTCTTCGAGCACTTTGGGAGTGAGATCTTGTATTTACGGTTCTATTTTTCTGATGACTAGGCGGATATTTTATGTTATGTTCAATACGGATTCAGTTGCTCGAGTTTAGCGACATGACGATGTCATGAACCCGACACTGTCTTCGTCAAATTGCAAACTATTGTTGTGGAACAGCAACAAATTATGAAGTTGGTTAAATTATAACATACAAATATGGCGTAGAGTAGATTTTACATTGTGTGTAGACCATTTACTGACACGGTGTTTAATTGAAGATTGGCCCCATGATTCCTGAGAGATTCTCCACTTATGATCTCTGCCTGGTGCCCCAGTGTTGCCAATTTCTAACACAAATTCTACAATTCGTGAAAATGCTTCGTTTTAACCATTCTTAACATAGATTGAAGTGGTAGGTACATAACACTATCAATAGAAGTGTTATTAGAGTGTCTTGATACTTGATATGACCACTTATGATTTTGTTTGGGAAATATTTCATATTTGATGATAAATTTGAAATTTTCAAGCACAATCACTTGGAGAACGTCTCGTTTGGTGAGGGAGTATTCGGCGTTGGGTCCGCAAGGCGTTCTTAGGTTCTTTGTAGCTTATAGAAATAAGAAGGGTGCTCTTCAGCCTGTCGGCAAAAATACCTTCGGAAAAATTCCTAGTAAGGTTGCTGAATGGTTGGGTTCAGATGATCCGAAAACGTATGCAGGCTATTGTGGAAGACAAACATTGGTTGACGATGCGGGAGCCTCAATGACAACACTCAAGACACATGGTGGTTGGAAAAGTTGGTTTGTTGCAGAAGGCTATCTGGCTGACAGTATGCAGCACAAAAATAAGGTAGCGAAGATGATAGCAGGTGTGGAGGGAGAGCCATCTGCAGCATCACAATCTTTGAAGACCGTTTTGGGAGAATCGTCCGAGACTGCTGCTGCACGGAATGTTCCCAAGAAAACTGTAGTCTCGTCGACGAATAATTAATCTAAATAATATAGCAGTAAGAAACGAACCAGAGAAGATTATTTCGAAACTCGCCGGGGGTACCGGGAAAACGAGGCTTCCGAGGAGTCCCGAAGGGCCGACCCAGGGGCAATCTTAATACAGATCGAA
Source organism: Micraspis discolor (assembly GCA_030674115.1). NCBI lineage: Eukaryota > Metazoa > Arthropoda > Insecta > Coleoptera > Coccinellidae > Micraspis > Micraspis discolor. Next base: position 23,622 of record JARTUT010000621.1, on the reverse strand, counting down.
AGGGCGAATCCTCTTCTAGGAGAAGCGACCGCGAAAAAGTATTTTTTCGTGTTTCTTCCAGTTCTTTCATGTTTTTTCGCTTCCAACGGATGGATTTTTTTTGCGTTCTTTCGGGTTTGTTTGGGTTCTTTAGGACTTTGGACTTGGCGTTTTTTCGTGTTTCTTCGCGTTCTTTCGTGTTTCTTCGTCCTCTTTCGTGTATTTTCGCGTTCTTTCAAGTTTCTTTGCTTTAAAAGGGTTTCTTTTCCGTGTTTCTGTGCGCTTCATTGATTTATGGGCTTCATTGATCTATGGTCCATATTGATCTACGGGCTTATTGAACTACTGACTTATGGATCTACTGGCCTATATTGATCTACGGGCTTATTGATCTATGGGCTTATGGATTTACACGCTTACTAGAAACAATATATTTCTTCTTCCTTCGTATCTGGCGGAATAAAACATGATTTTACGTTTCATATTTCCTTTGGGAAATATGAGTGAGTTATGTCACATGGTAACTAAGGCGATATAGCTCAATATGGGTTCGATCAGAAAAAAAGTACTTAATTATTCCTTTCGAAGTATTTTGAAACAGTTATATCTTTCTGTTGAAAATTTAATGTATGCTTCATATTATTTCAATACTTTTTATGGTTGACATTATATGCGATCCAGTTGAAACTTGATATTTAGCCGACCTCGTAAAAGTTCTGGATTCTGTTTCGTTTTCTACGATCTACTCCGTATATGGAGTTGCAGATGAGCAACTCAATGAACCCATGATTCAAAACTAAATTTGAAGGATTAAAAAACTGATGCGACCAGAATGGAAAGATCACGTGGTATAATCTAGACTACCGGTCTGGTTTGCGTGGCCGATAAGAATCGTTTTTAGCGGAGGGCGTAGACCGGAAGTGTTGAATAACCAGCCACCGACGGCAACAGACCTGCACACAATGCTCGGCTTCAATTGCCACCCACATTTCCGGCGTGTAACTCGGTGAGCGGTTCTGCTCTTATCGCATCCTTCCTCGCTAATACAGGGACGGCTCCAGAAATAGTTGATGTGGCCTTCCACACTGCTGAAGCCAGTAGTGATCTGTTTTCTCGTAACTCCAAAATCGACAGTCTCTGAGGATTTGTGGACCGGAGACTGGTAACACAGTTTCTACCAGATGTAGAGTGCAAGAAGGACTTGTCGGATATTTCCGGTTTCTTCTTGGACGGGATTTCCCACATTAACGAAAAATCCCTTTAATTGAAAAGAGGTTGTACAACTCAAAACTTTATTTACACTATGTACACCTCGGATGTTTGGATGGCACATATAACCACCTCTTACGACCACAATGAGTCAACACACTCACTAGAAATGTTGTAAATATTTTTCTAAGTCTTAACCCTAGTTCTATTTATGTTGACTGACTAAATCAAACAAAACCTTGAAATATATACAAGTTCCCCCTCTTCAAAAGGGGGCGTAACAACGGTTTGACCAAATAAATGGAAAGTGCAAAACGTACAATTCTGGCCTTTCCCAAAAATACCCAGGCGGAATTCCAGCATTCGACAAAAGGTTCAAATATGAAGATCTATTTCTTGGCCATCCGGTCATAAACTCATACCGAAAGTACCTCTGGTCATCCGGTCATAAACTCATACCGAAAGTACCTCTGGTCATCCGGTCATAAACTCATATCGAAAGTATTGTACCTTGTTGTAAATTCTATCACTTTCGAAACTAATTGGGGTACTTCGGATATTGCAGTTCCATGACCGTTACAAATCTTAACACGATCTTTTATCATCAATTCACGCTTAGCATTCATAATTTCTGACCAAACAGTTCATCTTGGATATCATTCAGGAGCTCATTCAACAGAATCCGATACGGTCCTGTTCTTCTCTTTGCTATCATCAGAGACACACCCAAGGGTCCGTGCAAGCTTCATTGTTCTTGGCTTCCAACAGCAAGTGTACAAACTTGCTTCTTTCACATCTCGCGCTTCATCAGACCTGCCTTATGACTCATAATAGATAATGTGGGAATCGAATCATTCTTGTATACTCTCTATCTGTTGTGGGTGACTACTTATTCGTTCTTGGTCACACAACTTATTCTGCTTGATGAAAAAAAGGTTGTTTTTCTGTGACGGGAAAAAAATTTGACATTTCATTTCTGTTGACAGGTAAATCGGGTGTTATTTCAGAACTGCCACACGTTCTGAACATTTTATTAGCAATTTCTGTTCTGTGTGCCACCGATTCATCAACATACTCTTCAGCGACAGTTGATGATTTCCAACCGCCATGTTTCTTTAGTGTCATCAAGCCTCCCCCAGATTCAACTAAAAGTGTTGCAGACTATATTCGAAATGTATATGAGTTAGCATTTTCAAGTTGAAAAATATTAGCTTACTGTTTCAGGTACCTTATAAAACTGATTTTTACCCACAACCTGATTGATAGATTTTCCATCGCCATATGCATTAAACAGGAGGCGATCTTTTGCTGCAGCTGGAGGAAGGGCTATGTACATTCGGTAATCTATAATATAAAAATGAATCGCAAAATGTGATGGTAGGCGCATAACTAAACAACGCCTGGACCAATTTGGCCAAATCTTTTTTTAAGATGTTCGTTGAAGTTCAAGGATGGTTTTTACGGCCAGAAAAATTAGAATTATTGCTGGAAAAACCTTGAAAATAGCCCTTCCCTTTTTTCCATACAAATGATTTGTAACTAAAACGTAGTCAATTTGAGCTTTATTGCTATGGTATAAAGTTCATATTAAATTAGTCAATGTACGTGGCCCAACATCATTCCAACAGTTACGAACTGTTGATGATGAATTGTGTGGATCCTACAGAGAAGCCTGTCAACGTTTGCAATTGCTTGAAAATGACGCTCATTGGGATCAAACTCTCAATGATGCTGTAATATCATCACACGCTCATCAAATACGAACATTGTTTTCTATAATCATATCTACATGCTTCCCATCAAACCCAATTGATTTGTGGATCAAGTGAAAAGATTATTTGTGTAATGATATTTTGTATCAAATACGGAATAGAATGGGAAATCCAAATATACAAATCAGTGAAGAAATTTACAATGAAGCATTGATTTCAATTGAGGACATGTGTTTGATAATGTCAAACAAACTATTAATTCAATTAGGCATGACCGCGCCCAATCGTCCAATGCATGACGCATTTAACCAAGAGTTGCATCGAGAAAAACTGTATGATCTCAACGCTTTGAAAGAATTTATTCAAACAAATCTTCCACTGTTAAATGAACAACAGAAGTATGTATTTGAAACTCTTATGAAATTAACAAATGATGAAACTGGAGGGATTTACTTCTTAGATGCACCTGGTGGTACAGGAAAAACTTTTTTGACTTCATTAATATTAGCAACAATTCGCTCACAAAATAAATTTGCACTTGCACTCGCTTCGTCGGGAATCGCAGCAACTTTGCTTGAAGGTGGTCGAACAGCCCATTCAGCACTAAAATTGCCATTAAATATGCAAAGCAATGAAACTCCAACCTGCAACGTTTCGAAGAACTCTGCAATGGCAAAGGTTTTGCAGCAATGTAAATTGATTATTTGGGATGAATGCACGATGTCACATAAAAATTTTTTGGAGGCTTCAGACAGAACCTTAAAAGATCTACGGAGCAATAATAACCGATTTGGTGGTGCAATGATTTTATTAGCAGGAGATTTTTGTCAAACAATGCCAGTGATCCCACGATCAACGCCAGCTGATGAACTCAATGCATGTCTAAAGTCCTCCAATTTGTGGAAACATGTCATAGTACTTCATTTAAGCAAGAATATGCGTGTCGAGTTGCAAAATGACCAATCTGGAAACATATTCTCTAAACAACTAATTGACATTGGTAATGGCAAATTTCCTATAGACATGTTGACTTGGCTGCATTAACTTTCCTCAAAGTTTTAGTCAGTTTACTCGATCAAAAGATGAACTTATTCAGAAGGTGTTTCCAGATGTTTCTCAAAATTACAGAAACCATGATTGGTTGAGCGAACGAGCTATACTGGTTGCAAAAAACATAGATGTAAATGAATTAAATTTCAAAATTCAAGAACAAATTACAGGCGAATTGAGGATATATAAATCAGTTGATTCGGCTACTAATCAAGATGATGTATCTATCTACCGGAATTTTTAAACTCGCTGGATTTGCCAAGATTGCCACCTCACAATCTTCAGTTAAAGGTTGGATCGGTGGTTATAATGTTGCGAAATATCAACCAACCGCGTCTTCGCAACGGTACACGGTTAGCGATAAAAAAATTACCAAACAATGTGATAGAAGCAAGTATACTCAAAGGAAAGTATAAAGGAGAAGATGTTCTCATACCGCGCATCCCAATGATTCCGACTAATGTGCCATTTGAGTTTAAACGACTACACTTTCCAGTGCGGCTTGCTTTTGCTATGACTATAAACAAGTCCCAGGGGCAATCATTAAGTGTTTGTGGTATTAATCTAGAAAACCCATGTTTTTCACATGATCAATTGTATGTTGCCTGTTCCCGTGTTGGAAAACCATCAGATTTGTTTATCTGTGCGCCAGGTAATCAAACAAAAAACATCGTATACCACAAAGCACTACAATGATAATAATAATAATTATGATTCACATGATTAACAATAAAGCGATTACTTACTTTCAAATCCTTATATATGTTTTATTTAATTATTTTTTATTCACAACGCCCTATCACCAGGGTGACGGTTCTGTTCAGGAGAATTTTTTTAAATACGTAGGCACAAAACTGCCACATTACAAATCTTTTGACAGGACGAAGTCTGTCGGGTCAGCTAGTTCAAAATAACTACTAACAATTACTGAATTCGCAATTTTTGAATCTAATCACAAAATTATATTGACAAATATTTGATTACACTGAAGTTTTCCTTACCAACGCAGGTCTAATAGCTTACTAGTTTAAGCCCCCGCTTCGCGTCGGGAAACAATATAACCTCGAGCTAAAATCTAATACTTTTTTCCCTTGTATAATATAAAACTATTTTTGAGATACGATACCTTCTTCCAATAATGACTTGGTTAAAATTGGTGAAGCCTTATTGGATGATTTTGGGTTTCTTCTAGCGAAGCTGTCCAGAAGAACATTTCACTGGTCTTTTGGTCCGAAACAAGTTCTTCCCAAAAAGCTTGAATCGTTTTTTCTGGAAACTAATGTAAGACCCAAAAGAAGAAAGAATACACAGTTAGTTAGTAAATCTCTACAGTGGATAACGTCACTCTGAACTCTAAAAGTCTATCGGATTTTAATCAAGCGCGTAAAAAAAGAGGTGTTCCTCAGGGCTCATTTCTTGTCCCGATCCATTTATATCCCCATCGAAGCGCATATTAAAACTGAACAAATTCACTTCCTTAGCGCGGAATCTTTACAGGGTGTCCATCGCATTGATTCAGTCGCCTCTTTGAATAATTTAACGAAATAATCTTCAATTAAATATATAAAATTCTTCCTCCACCTACTTCGCCTCATAAGGAAACGATCGACTCGATGAGTAAAATCCTTCTGGATCGTAAAATCCGACAAATTCGTTTGTATTCCAGATTAGAACCGCAGCTAAGGCCATGAGACTTCGTGCAGGTGTAAACTCGTATATGTGACTTTTACGATCGCAATTTCATATTTTATGGAATGTATCTGTTACAGAGGCAGTAATTGATCGTTTTTGTTCCAAATGAGGCTGGGCATTATGATAATTAAACGATTATCGAGCCGTCTTGGACTAATTGGCTGTGCGGTTGGACGAAATCGGGGCTTAGAACAATGGAACTTGGATAACAGAGACGAATCCAAGATATTTCTTAGCTTTCTCGGAACCATCGATTGTTTTATATTAAGAATGTTGTATGATTTCGGTTTTTCTAGTGAGATTACTTGGTGGTATTTGTACCATTGAATTTTGTCCCCTTTTACCTTACTCTTGAGGCGCCCCTGGTGGGTGAATGGAACTCACTTGGAGAAGGACCAAATGAACACATCGTGCTTTCGATGGGGTTCTTAGAGTATACAAGGTGATTCCGGAGGAGACCGTCAGATTTTAGGTGAAGTATATACTAGTCTAGGCAGTTTCGAAACAATGTTTGGTTTATGGTTGGGGGCCTTTAATGAGAGTCTATAGGGTGATTTGTCCGATTCGACCGATTTTTCTTTTATTCATAACTTTGGTATGGCTTGATCAATCTTGATGAAATTTTCAGTGTAGAACAATATGATTATCTTCTTTCAATAATTTCAACACTTTCTCAAAAATACAGGGTGGGAATTTTGATAAGTTCAGATTAAGTTTGCAAGTTGAAAAAACACCCTGTACATTCCGTTTTCAAAAATTTTCTACAAGCATCAGATTCTATCATGAGTTTACATTACTGGAGCGTTTTTATATTTTTTGGCACACATCCAGTTTTCCTAGAAAAATTTTTCAAGGATGGACAATATCATTATTTCGCTCCAAGGCAGTGAGGATATTCTGAACTAGAATGTGAACCGGTGTCGTCCAATGATACAAAGCTCTTCCTGAGTCCTAGAGTAGTTCTTCCAAATTCGAAATTCATTTTTAATCACTCATATTCTGATGTATAAAATCATTTAATCCGGAAAATATCTTTATAACTACCTACTTAAACCAAAAAAATCTACAACTTATACAGAATAAACATTCGAAACATATCATGAACGACAAAACTAAGGATTAACACAAAATTTACCTGAAATGTTCGAAATGATTTCCCCTTTTTATTAAATTTCCAATTGACCTTCTAATGAGTGATTGATTTATTAGATTAGATATTACATTCCTCGAAAATCCTTTCAACTAGGTGTTCTCTACTTCTAATTTCAACCTTATAAGCTCTCGTTTTCAGATATCCCCACACAAAATAGTCTAAAGGGTTCGAATCAGGCGATCTTTGTGGCCAAGCAATAGGGCCTCCTCGACCGATCCATCTGTTCGGATAATATACATCCAGGTGATTTGTCAGATTCAATGCAAAGTGAGGTGGTGCTCCGTCATGCTGAAAGTACATAGAGCGGATATGTACATTTTCCAATAGATTTGGTAAAATATTTTCCAAAAAATCTATGTAAAGTTCACCTTTTAATCTTTCCGCAAAAATGTGAGGGCCAACTAAATTTCCGTCTATTGTTCCAAGCCAAATATTGGCAGAAAATCTGTGTTGAGTGTTATGACTCTTCTTCAAATGCGGGTTGTCCCTTGCCCATTCGTGGGAATTGTGGATATTAAAAATTCCATTCTTAGTGAACATCGCTGAATAGAATACGAAAAATAGTTCGTTGGTGACTAATAACCCAGCGACAAAATTGTAATCGTTGGGGCAGATCTTGTGGCAACAGTTCTTGCACCTTTTGGTAGTAGTATGGGTGGAATTGTTCTTTCTTCAAATTCTTGCTCACTTTGCTTTGCGAAATTCCTAATTCGGTACTAATTTGACGAGTACTAATAGACGGTTCCTCCTCCACCCGTTCAACAAATTGAATCGAAATTTCATTTTGAGTAGGACTATCAATGTGCTTTGCCTTACTAGGATAATACCCATGTTCTTTAGAATAATGGAATACTCGTCCAAAAGTACATTTATTTGGTTGACGTCGTCTATGGTATTCCATTTTGGCTTCATTTCCATTTCCGTTACAAAAACCATAAACAAAAATCATATACGCATATTCCGCATGAGTAAATAATTGAGGCATGTTGAAATACAATTCTTGTGACAGATGGATCTTGAAGAACTTGATTTAAATAGAAATTTAATTTTCATGGAGAATTTTCATTTTCATTAAAACTAATTATCATACATTCGTGATTCAATATTTTACATACAGTAAGGCCATAAGTGAGTACATTTTTGAACGAAACTACTATGTTTTCGGAATATTCGCTTAAAAGAAAACCGGAAGTGTGCCGAAAATCACCTGAATAATTGATGTCAATCCATAATTTTGCCTTTCATATGTTTCGATTGTTTATTCTGTATTTGTAGTAGTAGTATGTTGATTTTTTTGGTTCACGTACGAATAAAGAAATTTTTTGAATTAAATGATTTTATACATCTGAATATGAGCGATCAAAAAAGAATTTCGAATTTGGAAAATTTATTTTAGGACTCAGGAAGAGCTTTGTATTAATGGACGACACAGCTTTACCATCTAATTCAGAATATTCTCAATGCCTTGGAGCGACAAAACGATATTGTTCATCTTTGAAAAATTTTTCTAGGAAAAATGGACGTGTGCCAAAAAAAATTAAAACACTCCAGTAATGTAAACTTATGGTAGAATCTGAAGCAAGTAGAAAATTTATGAAAACGGAATGTACAGGGTGTTTTTTCAACCTGCATACTTAATCTACGGGTGTCATTGTAGCAACGCTTTTCAGCAACGGATTTCGAAAGCTGGTTTATATTTACGATTGCGTGTCATTTGTAATCGGTTGAATGAAATGACCTAATTTTTTTCGGGAAGTATTATATATTTTGTACTTCATCAGTGGGAAACCACCTATATAAAAAGACTTCAACAACACACACGAAACCTCCAACATAAAAAATAATTTATTTTGCGTTATAATTATGTCAGTTTTTTCAATATAATCTACTAAATCCAGCACATATACTGAAATAATTTGTGACCCCTCGCTTACCACCTCATAGCCCCCTCGAATTAAAAAATTCGGCGGACAGTGAAACTGCGCATTGCTGGCGATTTTTCGATGAAAATAGTATATTTGTAAAACGTCGAATATAATCTATAGGATGAAATAATTTGTGACCCCCGTAATCCCCTAAAGCACGACAGAAAAAAAAATCCCCCAAAGCTGACGATGGCAAAAACTAGATGGAAACGGCCGTTGCTGGATATTTTTTTGCAAAATGGGTCTACCTTAACTTATTCAATAAGCCCCACATAATGAAATAATTTGTGACCCCGCACTTCAATCAGAATTGCCCCCCTGTAAAATAAAAAAAATTTCAAATTCCGTAGCACTAGGAACTGTGCGTTGCTGGCGATTTTTTGATGGAAATGGCATCCTTGTATATCGTTGAATACCATCTATATGTTGAAATAATTTGTGACCCCCGCCTCACCCCGGAATAGGCCCTCGAATTCAAAATTTTGCAAAAAGAAATATCCAGCATCTAGTTTTTGCGATCGTCAGCTTTGGGGGGTTGTTTCTGTCGTGCTTTGGGGGATTACGGGGGTCACAAATTATTTCATCCCATAGATTATATTCGACGTTATACAAAGATACTATTTTCAACGCAAAATCGCCAGCAATGGGCAGTTTCAGTGTCCGACGAATTTTTGAATTCGAGGGGCTATTCGGGAGCTAGGCGGGGGGTCACAAATTATTTCAACATATAGATGGTATTCAACGATATACAAGATGCCATTTCCATAAAAATCGCCAGCAACGCACAGTTCCTCGTGCTACGGAATTTGAATTTTTTTATTCTACAGGGGGGCAATTCTGATTGAAGCGCGGGGTCACAAATTATTTTATTATATGGGGCTTATTGAATAAGTTAAGGTAGACTCATTTTGCAAAAAAAATATCCAGCAACGGCCGTTTCCATCTAGTTTTTGCCATCGTCAGCTTTGGGGGATTTTTTCTGTCGTGCTTTAGGGGATTACGGGGTCACAAATTATTTCATCCTATAGATTATATTCGACGTTTTACAAATATACTATTTTCATCGAAAATCGCCAGCAATGCGCAGTTTCACTGTCCGCCGAATTTTTGAATTCGAGGGGGCTATGGGGTGGTAAGCGGGGGGTCACAAATTATTTCAGTATATGTGCTGGATTCAGTAGATTATATTGAATAAACTGACATAATTATAACGCAAAATAAATTATTTTTTGATGTTGGAGGTTTTGTGGGGGGTTGTTGGGGGGTCTTTATTATGTAGATGGTTCCCCCGACTAATGAAGTACAAAATATATAATATTTCCCGAAAAAAATCAGGTCATTTCATTTAACCGATTACAAATGACACGCAATCCTAAATATAAACCAGCTTTCGAAATCCTGAAAAGCGTTGCTGCAATGACACCCGTACTTAATCTGACCTTATCATAATTTTTAAACAATTCAGATTCAATAGTGGATGCTGTGGAAAGTATTTTTCATTCTAACTAAACTGGACTACAGAGGGGTATTTGCCCAATGTGAAAACTTAAACTGCTTATAACTTTTCAACGCAGCTGAATATAGAAAAACCGTAATGGAAAAAGTGTTTATTTTGATCTCAAGAACCTATGGTTAAAATTAACGCAGTGGTCAAAGACTCACCCTGTATAAAGGGGATTATTCTCATATAGTCTAAGGTTAGGCTCGTAACTTTTAAGTCAATGTAGTATTATGATAGAATGCTGAAATTTGAGGATGTTTTGAATATCAATAATCCCGATATATAGTGGATCTCTGATCTCATCAGATATCAAGTACATAATTAAGTCATTTCCAAAATTTCCTAGCGTTATGAATTCAACGAAATTCTGAAAACCAATTTGTTTCAAACGTATTCTTGAATGTTCCACCTATTTCTTCGATGACCAAACTCGACCTTTGAACCGTTCGAATTTGCTTTCTCTCCGTCGAACGACGCCTTTTACTTTGCGATTCAGTACGTTAATGCGTGCAATTAGTTTAATGAAGTGATTTCCATGAAAATGCCACGTGCACTTAATGATGAACCATCGTTTGTTGCTGTAAACCGTAATTTCACGTTTTTGTAACTTGGGGTTCCATAGTTGAGCTCATTACGTGTCAATATGAATCGAAGTAAATGCGCTCGGAGCGGTTAAATTTATTCAGCATGATTGCCACTCACTCATAAGAAGGGTTAAGAAATCGGTCGATAAGTCCCAAGAAAACATTTTCTGTTGAAATTTATTTTTTTTTCCAATATGGAGCTATATCGCCTTAGTTACTAAGGCCCGTTTGCACCAATGCCCCTTAAAATGTCGCTTAGCTAAAAAGTAAAGCTTAAAGTAAAGGGTCGCTTGAATTCATCTCCACGACTGTCACTTAACAGAAACTTAACTAAGCGACGCTTAACTTTCTCAATCTTGTGACATTTCAGTATTTCATTTGATGTTCTACACTGTAAAAAATAAAATTCTGCGCTCGAACTCCTCAGGAGTTTGAAATTTTTTTTTTCAATCAAACCATTTTAATTTGAATTAATCTAAAATTGATTACGCCAAATGAACTATTTTTCTTGATTAAAACAACCTAGTTGATTATAGAGAACAGCTAAAACATTCGCCTGAAACTTTTTACATTTCAGCGAAATGAAAGAAACAACTGATTCAACATAAACATACAATTACAAGAAATTGTTTATGCACTTGTCTCAATATCCATAATTGATTGATACAAATACATTATTCTAAATAGGTTTTAACGAAACCATTCGTTCGTTTCATTTTTATTTGTTCAATAGAATGAAGGTACGGTTGTCGTAAATTGTGTCAGTTGATGCAACGACTACAGTTTCTTGAGACAAGAATCTCGTGAGATTATATTATTCGCCTCATTTACTCGAAGAAAACTATAAATATTTGAATAAAATTGAACATATAATTGTTGCAATATGAAGTGACATTTGTAAAAAAAATATTGCGTAATTGATTTAATAAAACGAATTAATTGTAGCAATTTTTTTATATTGGCTGCAATTAAATCAAAACTCTATCTCTTTTATATTAAATATATCCCATTTAAATGCAATTATTTGTGCATTTTACTCACAATATTGTTGTATTCGGTGATAAAGATGACATGGAATACATGATGCGCAAGCTAATTAAAGAATACGAGAAGTGGGGCTTTAATGTCAACCAGAGAAAACCAAATATCTTTGTGTTGGTGGAGAACCGGATGATCTGGTATTGGATGATGACAGGGATGAGATGATAACCCACTGCCTGGACTATATCTTTTGTAGCGGCACTCTGTCAGCGGCAGGGGAGTGTATAGGGATCTCTTGGCGGCACTCTATATAGCCACGCATAGCTTAGTTCACAGCGCTTCGGTGGCCTAGGGCCTAGAGGTTTGCGCTCAAGTTTCACACCGACTAGGTACTAGGTGCCGGGTTCAACCCCCGGCGGCTCCCTCAAAACTTCTAACCCCTGCGTCTATGGCATGGCGCACACAAGCCATACTGATGATTCCAAATGTGTGCGCCAGGGACGAAACGCATAAGTAGGGATAAATTCCTTCGATTCTACATTGGTGACCCCGACGTGATGGGAACGGTTGTCTTTACGACGTGTCTTGGAAAAGCAGACGGTTGACGCTTGAGGTATACTCGCTCCCTCTCTGCAACTACCAACGAAACTCTAGACGCCTTTCCCATTCCGTACAATATTCATGGTCTGCCGCGGTATTTATTAATATAAAAGAGAAATTATTGTTCTGTGAAGAAAAATAATGATTACATACAAATGTTTTTTTTGTTTTATCAAATTATTCCATTGCTAGTGTCAAAAACCCTTCAATTTAGCTCAAATCAATCAGTTTCTTAACTCAAGAAACTTTCACTTGACATAAGAGATATTATCATTTTTATCGACTGAATTCTCGACCCATTCAACTAAGATCCTTTAAATCAACTACAAATCGAGTTTCAGTGAAATGTAATATTTATTTACATGAAACCAAAATTTTTATTCTACGAAAAGTATCAATAGTTACATACTAATTAATATTACCGTTGGATCAAATTTTTTTGCCACCTGAGTCAAAAACTCTGAGCTTGGTTGAAACTAATCAGTTTCTTAACTCAAGAAACTTTTATATAGGGTAAACGCCATTCTTAACCGTAGAGGGCGGTAGGGTCAAGTACTTTATGCATTTGGCTGTATTCAAACTTACGGAGTACTTGAGACAAATTAATATGGTTTGAGATGAGGAAATATTTTTTACAGTGTATGGCAGAAATATATTATTAATATATACAGGGTCTTTCACGAGGAACCTCACCCATATTTATACTGGAAACTACTGTATTTTCATGAAATTCAGCACTTATGAATATTTCACGATGCTGATGAAATCTAGAATATTTTCAAGGCATGAGCACCTCCGGTTTTTCCGGAAATGAAGTCAACTTCCGTTTTTCAAATTAGAATAACATTTTTTTATTGCAGAAATAGATTCCTTAGAAAATTTCAAGTTATTTTGATGTAACATTTTTTAGTTTTGGTTGGAAAATTCTCTCTGAGCGGGAAAATTCGAAAAAAAAATCGAAAATAGAGCTCTGCTGAAACAAGAATAACTTCGAGGTTTTTGGATGTAAGATTGATGTATCCACTTTAAAAATCGAAATAGCGATTCATGATACAGGGGGTAAAAAAATCGCTATCAAAATTAGGGATGACAAAATCGTGAAAAATCAATTTTTTCAAATTAGAACCATATTTTTTTATGGCAGATATTGAATCTACGTTGAAAAATAATGTGAGTGTATGCATCACACACTTGCCCCAAAGTGGATATTTTCTGAGTTATTCACAAAAATCTGTTTTTCGTCTTGAATTTTCAGCTATTTCTTTTCCCTTCACGACAAAAAGATGAAATTTTCAGGAACTGTTACTTGAACCATGTTAAAGATTTTACTACCCTAATATGCAAGAGAAAAAAGTTACAGGTTGTTCCTAAATAAATGGCGAATTTGGATTCGAATTTGTATCGGAAACCTCTTTATTTCAACTAATCGGCCATCGGTTTTCTCTCCAGTGATAAATAAATAATTCCTTATGCACCATATGCAAAAACTTACCATGTTTCACATTCTTTTTTTTAATGATAGATATCATTAATTACATATGCCAAATTCCTCTTTATTCAGTAGCATTTTGTGTTCACTATTAATTTGGTGATAATTCGTATTAAGTTATAAAATCGATCACTATGCCTAATTTTACCAATGAAGATTATTTAAATCTCATTCTACTTCATGTAGAATGTAATAAAGTTGTAGATAGAACGATTCGACTGTTCATTGAGAGGTTTCCTGACCGACCCAGACCAACGAGAGATACCATTAACAGAATCATGACAAACTTGAGAAATGTCGGATCTTTCGTTAAGAAAACTATACACAGAGAAAAAAGTGTAGTAGGAGATGAGAACAACGAAATTACAGTTCTTGCATATTTTCGTGTGAATCCTCAAAATTCTCTCAAAGATGCCGAGATTGCTCTGGGATTATCTCAATTGAGTGTTTGGAGAATATTGAAAAAACATAAAATGCACCCATATAAATTTAATAGGGTACAGCATTTGAAGGAAACTGATTTCGCCAGGAGAACAGAGTTTTGCGAAGCTATGATGATTCGATTTCAAGAGAATGAAAACTTTTTGGACTGTATAATTTGGACAGATAAATCTAAATTCACAAAAAATGGTTCTTTCAGTAGGCATAACAGTCATTATTGGGATGAAGAGAACAACCACCACTTCAGACAATGCAACTCTCAAGAGACCTGGAGTTTCAATGTTTTTTGCGCCATCAAATATAATGCAATTCTCGATGTTCACATTTATGATGGGACTTTAACTGGTAAGATAGAACACTACACATGTTTGCATTATTTAAAGAATGTTCTCCCTTAGGAGATAGATATTCTGACATATTGACTCAAATAATTGAGCCGCTAGTACAGAACCATAATGACTTATGGTATCAACAAGATGGCGCGCCTCCACACAATTCAGTCAATGTGTCAAATATCCTATACAGGCTATTTGAAGATCGATGGTTGGCGAACAATGGTCCACATATTTGGCCGCCTCGTTCTCCCCATTTAACTCCTATAGACTATTATGTTTGGGGTAGGATAAAAATATTGTCTACTCAACTCCCCTGACTGATAAAGAGGACTGCATAGAACGAGTCAGAAATGCGTTCAGGTTTGTTTAGATTTTTAGATTCATAGTTTTGAAACTCAATTTGGTTTTTAAATACTTTTGCAGATCTCTTCCTCCCGAAGAAATAAGAAGAGCAACGCACGAAGCATTTCTGAGACGTATAAATAAATGTCTAGAAATTAACTGTCAAAACTTTGAGCATCTTCTCTAGTTATAACTGCGATTGTTTGCCATGGTTCTCCTAATAGTAACTTGAAGTCGGTTTCAAGAAATGGTGAAAAATGTACAGCATGGTTTGAATAACAGTTCCTGAAAATTTCATCTTTTTGGCGAGAAGGGAAAAGAAATAGCTGAAAATTCAAGACGAAAAACAGTTTTTTGTGAATAACTCAGAAAATATCCACTTTAGGGCAAGGGTGTGATGCATACACTCACATTATTTTTTAACGTAGATTCAATATCTGCCATAAAAAAATGGGGTTCTAATTTGAAAAAATTGATTTTTCACGATTTTGTCATCCCTAACATTGAAAGCGATTTTTTCACCCCCTGTATCAACTGGAGGTGCTCATGCCTTGAAAATATTTTAGATTTCATCAGCATCGTGAAATACTTATGTGCTAAATTTCATGAAAATACGTTCAGTAGTTTCCTGTATAAATATGGGTGAGTTTCCTCGTGAAAGACCCTGTATATAATGGTTCCAAATGCCTAATGACCTATTCAACATTGTTGTCGTCGTAGAGATTTCCCTCTAGATCCTTATTCACGCCGATAGATCCTAGAGATTACGAAAGGAATCCAGATTTAAAACCTCTCCCACAGGGGAAAGCTCTAACCGCAAGTCGGCGAAAGAACTGGGCTAGGTCGGCGTCTCTCGCCGTGTGCTCATCTTCACACTGTTTTATCACGTCGTTTTCACAATGGCTGCGACGTTCCCATGGCTCAAATGCCACGCCGCCGTCCTAACCTTAAAATTATTCATAAAGGTTGCGAAAAGATGCACAGAGGAGATCGCCGGTCTGATTTACATAAGGCCGTGCCCTAGATAAAAATAGCTCGAACACACATTTGATTGTGATGATGCTACTACCCGCTTTTTTGTATCGAAGGTGAAACGCGTTCTTTGTTCCATGTTTCAGAAGATGTGCGCTCTTCAATTAATTTTATGCACCGGCATGAGATATTTGTGATATTTATTGCAGTCACCCTTTTTCGATTAATACTAACCTTCAAAAGACAGCTGTTAAAATTTCATGATATTCTTTCAGCTTGTGACCCATTGCGTCAAGAATGATGCTACGATTGTGCTGTATTAATCTTGCTTTGCTTCTCGGTGGGGAAAACACCGTTCAAGCAAAGCAATGGCTTCAAAAGTGATATCAAGCAGTGTTTGGTCATGTTTAAACATAACAAATCGGAATTTTTGCATCGATATGTAACAATGGATGAAACTTGGATCTATCGCTTCACCCCGGAACCGAAACGATCGTCATCTGAGTGGACAGCAACTGGTGAACCACGTCCAAAGAGCCTGAGAGCCGAATAATCGGCTGGGAAGGTTATAGCCTCGGTATTTTGGGCTCTGCGTTGTGTAATATTTATCGAATATCTTGATAAAGGAAATACCATTAACAGTGAATATCATATAGAGTTATTGGAGCGTTTGAAGACTGAAATTGCAAAGAAACAACCGCGTATGCAGAGAAAATTAATTTGTCAAATCAAGATAACGTACCGCGTCACAAGTTAATCAAAACAATGGCAAAACTACAAGAATTGAACTTCGAATTGCTCCCACATCCACCGTATTCGCCAGATTTGGCTCCCAGCGACCACTTGCTGTTCGCGACCTGAAAAAATCGTTCAACAGAAGTGGCATTGAAATGTTAGAGCGGCACTGGAATGACTGCGTTGATGAATAAAGCTAATTTTAAACCAGAAAGCTCTTTTTCTCTGTTAGGATCGGGACTTTTCCGCATATGTGTTATTGTAAGAAACTATGATATCGGGTATTCCAATGGGAATCTGACAACTTTGAATTTAATTTGTGATCGCGCCCTTAGAACAATCATCGAACTGTCCGTGTCAATTTATTCAGTAAAGTAAACATTTTCATCATGGTCAAGTACACGAACGAACAACGTGTGCAAGTTATAAAAATTTACTACCGAAATTCGGATTCGGTTTCCGCCACTTTAAGAGCCTTATCTACAATTTTCGGTCGTAATTGGCGCCCTAGTAGACAGGCAATCTCAAGTTGGGTGCAAAAATTTGAGTCTACATATTCGCTGTTGGATGTTGTCGTGGCAGTGAGACAAAGGACCGGTAGCAGTTATGAAAACATCGCTGCCGTTCAGGCAGTCAAAGACTTTTTGAAAATTGATAATTTTCAAAAGGTTTCTTACTTTTCTCCTTGATGAAGATAGAAGATGTCTATCGAAACGTCGGAAATCTTTACATCCACAATAGATGATGGTAATAACCGAAACAATCATTCAACACGAGCTCCATCATCAACAATATCTCGTCATCAACAAGAAATTATTTATTTCGCAGAATTTTAATACTAAAACAACGACAACTCAACAAACGAAAACAAAGTCTTTCTTAATTAAAATTAAAAGTGCAGTTTTCGAATTTCCCGGAAAAATTCTTCAATCGTGAATGTTGGAATGGGATGTTTTCGGAACCTGAGGAGCGAAAACTTGACCACAAGTACTTGGAAGTTCGTTCACAAGAGAACCACTAGAGAATTCATGAGAATCTGTTACCGAATTCACAATCATCGTCGATATATTGTTTTTGGAAAAATTGCTCTGCTCTATGTAACCTTCCGCCACAGATGCATTCCATCTTCCATCTTCCGTGTATTTTTAACGTTTCATATGATGCACCAGTCTCAGTTAAAAGAGTTGCTGAAGTCCGTCTCAAACTATGTCCTGTATAATCATTTGCATTATCCAATTTTAAGTATTGGGCAATCATCGAAGGCACACTTCCTATGGTATTTTTGCCAACAAGTTGGATGGTGCACCGACCATTTCGGAACGTGAGGAAAAATCTAGGATTCTTCACTCCACTGGATCTCAAGGATATATATTTTCTGACCAGCCCCAAAGCTCCTATTTTTCTTCCTCTACAATGCTAAATCCTTTTGACATACCAGTTTTAGTTTCGGGTATTTTAACAAGTAAACAGCTACCCTTATCTTCTATATCTTTGATAGACATTTTCACTAATCCATCTCTCCTAAGTCCTCCAAAAACACCCATTATTAGAACTACTTTATGAAGAAGATGAATTTCATCAGGAGCTTCATTGATGAATGTATGAACTTGTTCTGATGTCAAAACTTTGGATTTCTTCGGAATATTTCCTTTAGATTTCATTTTTAAAAACGCTACTAGCCGGGAGAATTGTGAAATATTGATATTTTCCTTGACAATCAGTGTAGATTTCAAAATAGAATATTTCGTCCACAATGACGCAAGACAAAATTTTTCAGACTGAAATAAAAAAAATTACCCACACACGAACAAAATGAAAAATAAAATAGCATACTAATTCTTGAAAGTACGCCAATAACACTGTTTCATCTATAGCAATTATTTCATTTTTCAACTTCCATTGATGGAATGTTTCATAATCCTTGTCGTAGAAGAGTCTGGATTTTTCTGGTAATAAATTATTTGCAGCTTTGGCTGCATTTTCAATTATATTATTTGGCAAATTGCTATTCATTTCTGTTATTTCTTTAAATCTTCACAACGAAAACAGTAATGACATTCACTTAATAAAATGATGACAGCAATAACGAACTTCAAAATATTAACAAATGCCATGGTTACTACTGAAAGTTAAATGAAAAAAAAATTATAGGAGCAATCGAATTTTATTGTAATTAAATGATATATTCGTGAAAAATAAAATCTTGTATGCACCACGAGCGTTGTTAGATCCTAACGCCCATCGGGCAACATTCATCCCTCGGGCCAAAGACCCTTGGGCCGAATGTTTCCCTCTGGGCGTTAGGATCCATATAACGCACTAGGTACATAAATAACTATTTGGATTCGCTTCTTTCAATAGTTATTAATATTGTGACTCTTTGTACTAATAAATACAAATCTGAAGCAAGCCCCTAATACTAAGGCTGACAAGTGAATAGAGAATCGAAAATGAGGATCGCCAAACTCATTTTTTTTTAAATTTCTTTGACTACCTATAAGAAAAACGAGTCATTTCTAGCAAAACGTATGTATTTAACTTAAGCCCACACCGAAGTCGACGTTATAATCATTTTCGCATTAACGACATCTCAAGCATGCAAACTACGTACTTTGCGAGCTCTCCAAAGTGCCAGGCGTGTCCCAGTGGGTTTCTTAATTGTTTTTAATATATATCGAAACGTCAATTTATTGAACAAACATACTGCTCGTCCCGGTGTAAACATTGCTTCACCCAACGGGTTCTTTCAAGCACACTCGATGTGTTTTCAATGTTTCGTTTTAGAGATATCAGGTTTGTTGTGAATGTGATATTCCTGAGGATATGATGCCTTTTGATAACTTCAGAGTGCCTATGGTGATTTTCAATGTTTTCCGGAATAACTGACAGATTTGGCGAATCGGGGCGTTCAGCACTATCGTTGGATAGTCATTTTCGATTAGGGCAGAGTCCAGATAACATGTTTCAAGCCAAGCTTGAGTTTTATTTCATGAAAAAGTAATTATATATCAATATAGGAAACACGAACATGGTGCTATCGTTTTGTATCGACGAATAGAGGGTTAAACTTGAGGATGTCCGTCCAGCTGGACGTATACTCTCATCCAGAGTAGTTATTTTTGATTTGAGCTATAGTTTTGTTCACTCATCTTAACGGTTCAATTTGAATCACATTGTGCCACGGGAAAAGATTGAGGGTTGCAATCAAGTCTACCAAATCTCGAAAAGCAGCAGGTTTTGACGAAATTTATCCTGAATTCATCAAACATTTAGGAAAAAGGGTCTTGTCTTGGTTATTGTCTTTCAATAACAATATTCTGAATTCAGGAAACTTACCTTCCGAATTTCGTAAGGTAATAGGTATTTTTAAACCAGGAAAAAATCCTTGTGATCCTAGTAGTTATCGACCCATCAGTTTATTGAGTGTTCCTTTCAAGATATTTGAAAGGTTTATTGTTTTTAGAATTGAATCTTCTATAGAAAATGCTCTACAAAATTTCGAAGGAGGCTTAAGGAAAAATAGAAATTGTTCAGACCAGGTTCTCAGCCTTTCAACTTTCATAGAATCAGGCTTCAATGATAGGTTGAAAACAGGAGCTGCTTTCATTGATTTATCTTCGGCATATAACACTGTGTGGAAAGATGGATTGATTATCAAGCTCTACACCCATCTGAAGTGTGGGAAAATGGTACGATTATTAGAAAATATGTTATCTGATAGAAGGTTTCGTGTTTATATTGACAACTAGCTGACCCGACAGACTTCGTCCTATCAACAAGATTTGTAATGTGGTAGTTTTTGTGCCTACGTATTTTAAAAAATTCTCCTGAACAGAACCGTGACGCTAGTGATAAGGCGTTTTGAATAAAAAATAATTGAATGAAACATATATAAGGATTTAAAAGTAAGCAATCGCTTTATTGTTAATCATGTGAATCATAATTATTATTATTATCATTGTGGTGCTTTGTGGTATACGATGTTTTTTGTTTGATTACCTGGCGCATAGATAAACAAATCTGATGGTTTTCCAACACGGGAACAGGCAACATACAATTGACCATGTGAGAAACATGGGTTTTCAAGATTAATACCACAAACACTTAATGATTGCCCCTGGGACTTGTTTATAGTAATAGCAAAAGCAAGCCGCACTGGAAACTGTAGTCGTTTAAACTCAAATGGCACATCAGTCGGAATCATTGGGATGCGCGGAATGAGAACATCTCCTACTTTCCTTTGAGTATAGTTGTTCTATCACATTGTTTAGTAATTTTTTTTATCGCTAACCGTGTACTGTTGCAAAGACGGTTGGTTGATATTTCGCAACATTATAACCACCGATCCAACCTTCAATTGAAGATTGTGAGGTGGCAATCCTGGCAAATCCAGCGAGTTTAAAAATTCCGATGGATAGTTGACTACATCATCTTGATTAGTAGCCGAATCAACTGATTTAGATATCCTCAATTCGCCTGTAATTCGTTCTTGAATTTTGAAATTTAATTCATTTACATCTATGTTTTTTTGCAGCCAGTATAGCTCGTTCGATCAACCAATCATGGTTTCTATAATTTTGAGAAACATCTGGAAACACCTTCTAAATAAGTTCATCTTTTGATCGAGTTAACTGACAAAAACTTTGAGGAAAGTTAATGCAGCCAGTCAACATGTCTATAAGAAATTTGCCATTACCAATATCAATGAGTTGTTTAGAGAATATGTTTCCAGATTGGTCATTTTGCAACTCGACACGCATATTCTTGCTCAAATGAAGTACTTTGACATGTTTCCACAAATTGGAGGACTTTAGACATGCATTGAGTTCATCAGCTGGCGTTGATCGTGGAATCACTGGCAATGTTTGACGAAAATCTGCTAATAAAATCATTGCACCACCAAATCGGTTATTATTGCTCCGTAGATCTTTCAAGGTTCTGTCTAAGGCTTCCAAAGATTTTTTATGTGCTATCGTGCATTCATCCCAAACAATCAATTTACATTGCTGCAAAACCTTTGCCATTGCAGAGTTCTTCGAAACGTTGCAGGTTTGAGTTTCATTGCTTTGCATATTTAATGGCAATTTTAGTGCTGAATGGGCTCTTCGACCACCTTCAAGCAAAATTGCTGCGATTCCCGACGAAGCGAGTGCAAGTGCAATTTCATTTTGTGAGCGAATTGTTGCTAATATTAATGAAGTCAAAAAAGTTTTTCCTGTACCACCAGGTGCATCTAAGAAGTAAATCCCTCCAGTTTCATCATTTGTTACTTTCATAAGAGTTTCAAATACATACTTCTGTTGTTCATTTAACAGTGGAAGATTTGTTTGAATTAATTCTTTCAAAGCGTTGAGATCATACAGTTTTTCCCGATGCAACTCTTGGTTAAAAGCGTCATGCATTGGACGATTGGGCGCGGTCAAGCCTAATTGAATTAATAGTTTGTTTGACATTATCAAGCACATGTCCTCAATTGAAATCAATGCTTCATTGTAAATTTCTTCACTGATTTGTATATTTGGATTTCCCATTCTATTCCGTGTTTGATACAAAATATCATCACACATATAATCTTCGTACTTGATCCACAAATCAATTGGGTTTGATGGGAAGCATGTAGATATGATTATAGAAAACAATGTTCGTATTTGATGAGCGTGTGATGATATTACAGCATCATTGAGAGTTTGATCCCAATGAGCGTCATTTTCAAGCAATTGCAAACATAGATATGATCTTTGACTTTAGGAACACACCTACATTTCTTAGACAACAGTGAGTGCTTGTAATTTAATATGAATTTCATACCATAGCAATAAAGCTCAAATTGATTACGTTTTAGTTACAAATCATTTGTATGGGAAAAAGAAAAGGGCTAATTTTAGGGTTTTTCCAGCAATAATTCTAATTTTGCTCGCCGTAAAAACCATCCTTGAACTTCAACGAACATTTTAAAAAAAGATTTGGCCAAATCGGTCCAGGCGTTGTTGAGTTATGCGCTTACCAACACATTTTGCGATTCATTTTTATATTATAGATAAGAGTAGCAATTTCAAAACATTGAAAAACGGTCTTCCTCAAGGATCAGTTGTAGCTCCTTTACTATTCAATTTATATCAGTAGATAAGCAACAAGAGTTCAAGCACACTTTCGACCATTTTTACATGTAAATCTCCATAAGGAAATCTAAGGTTCATTCTGGTAATTTTTGTTACCTTTTTTCAAGGTCATTCGATTGTCAACTCATTCTGCAGACAAGTTGGGGATTGTGTTCAAGCAGTCTGTTGAGTCGCCTGTCCCTATATAAAGCGGACTTAAGCTGTGTTGAAGCGGTCGTTAGCTGTGTTAAAGCTGTCTGTAGGCCTGTTGCATCTGTCTACTGAGCCGTCTATATCTGTATTAAAGCGGTCTGTAGCTGTGTTAAAGCGGTCTGTAGCTGTATTAAAGCAGTCTGTAGCTGTGTTAAAGCAGTATGTAGCTCTAATGTTAAAGCGGTCGGTAGCTGTGTTATAACCGCCACCAGCTGTGTTGGACCTGAATGATAGGCCGCCTGATGTTGTGTATGTGGGTATTGATAAGGGTAAAAGATTGAAGCACTATGAGAAGAAATATTTATTATTTATTATTCAATTACAGAAAGCTAAAAATTACTTAGTCACAATTGATCGCAATATGGATACCTGTTTTCGTGGGTTCTACAAATTTCTTAGATTCATTGAGTGAATAATGCCCCAAGGTAAAGTTTCAAATGTTCCAGCTACCAAATACCTTTTATCGTCTTCTGGACTCAAAGCAATTTTTTGTTGTGTCAAGGAATATACATGATGCTCCTTCGCATTAATCAAATTTTGTGAGATGGTCTTCTGTTTCCATGTTTCCAAACACTCAATATAATCATCAAAGCATATATTTTTCTTGACGA
>JARTUT010001925.1:0-38489 GCA_030674115.1 Micraspis discolor | reverse complement strand
GCATTTTCATTCATTTAAATTTCTCTGATTTGTAAATATTATTGCGGAGTTATTATAGTAGAATATAGATCAAGGTTTCTTGACTTTTTATTTCTCGGTTGATCCAACATTTTGGGTATTCGAATAAGTGATCATTTCACAATTTAGATCTCTTATATCCAGATAATGAGCGTGATAGTTAAAAGCAAAAATTGTGTGGCGCCTCCGGTTTACTAATTGGTATATTTATTGATTCTGTTGGTCGAACCTACCCCATCTCGACTGAGTTGCTGGCCTGTCACGCTTACGAAAGCTGTCACCTGCTTAACCCAGTATTGGATTCATTTTATTTTATTTTAATTGGTGAGGTTTTTAATTCTTTTAATATAATAGGGAAAGAATATTATTGTTTTTTTAGTGTTAGTTTGAGGCGTAACAAACATCAGTTCAGAATGAAAACTTTAGTGAAGAATACATTGAATCAAAAAAGATTAGAAAGGTCGATTGAAGAAAAAAAGAAACATTATAAAGGGAAAAGTTGAATCAACTCAAACAGGAGACATTTTACAGAATTCATGTTGAATCAATAACTAAACACTTGATTAAAACCAAGAAGAAGAAAAATTACAACTCCAAACAGATAATACCTCATCGTCAGGAGGAGGAACCTCTTCTTTCGAAAATATACTACCGAAGATAAAATTGATACGATGAGGATGTTTTCAATAAAAATGAAGAAAAAGACTTCTCGAAGAGACTTACAGTTATAATACCACAGGAGATGATGACTTTTTCTATCGATGAGAAAGATCTATCAGAGGAGTCGATCAAGTGACACAAGAGGATAATGTTACTAAATCCATCGATGAAAGGAAAGTGCTAGAAGAAGTCTTTTGAACAATATAATCCGTTGCCAAGAAAATATATGTTAAAGGGTTGATTACTGATACGTCAGATGTTTACGATAAAAATGGTACCAGACATGATCAAGTGATTCAAAAAGTTTTTTCTATAGGAAATTCTCGTATTCCATAGATGATATAGATTTCATTATACAGAATAAACTTGGTGTATAAGAAAACTCCTGGTTTACTTATGAATTAAATTTTCAAAAAAGTACCAAAGGAAGAAAGATGACTTGAAACATATAAATTATTTTTGAAAACCATTGCTTGCCACACAAAGATATTATCAAAAGACTCAACAGGATCAATGGGAGTGATAGAGTACCCAAGTACAAAAAAAATCATAAGTCCATTGGATTTAGTGGATGTAGATTATCCAAGATCAGATGAATTAGGATGCAGTCTGTCAAATAGTGAGGAAATGTATAAAAGTGAATAAAAGTAGCTCCATTAGTTATGTTTTATTGGGCGATATTGATGAGATCGTCAGTCAGGTTAGAACTATTAATATCTTCATTTATTATTAGTATAATAGAGAGCTCAAAGAAGGTGGTGTTATGGACTGAAGAGAGAAAAGAAAACAAAGTCCTTACAATGAAGGTGATGTTAAAAGACAAATTGGTGATGAAATCCATGGAAAAACCAAACAAGTCAATTTTAAAGACATCCTTGCCAAGTCCCTGAAAAATTTATTTTAAGTTAATTTAGTGGAAATGATACCATATAGTAAGGAGAATAAAGGTTTTAAATATATACTCATGGTTACCTGATTGTTTTCAAAAATGCTTATGGACTTTCCCATTGAAAACTAAATCAAGAACCAGAGTTACTGACAACATTGAAGAGGCATTTAAAGAACAGACACAGAAGAATCTACAAACAGACGTTTAAAGATCTCCTTGAGAAAGCCATCAAGTGCTGTTCCAACTATAGTGAAAGAAAGCGTCAATCGTTAGAAAGAGAGTTAACAGAATGATTAGGTTGGATGTGAAAAGAATTTAAGCCTCAATGGAAATTACTGACGATGGATTGCGTTCTTTACCTGACTTGGTGAGAGAGATACTTAGTAATAGAAACTTCAGGAACAACTAATAAAGAACCAATAGAAATTAAAAAGAAACATGAGGAGTTGTTATTTATTTGTTAGTCGAATTAAACAGAAATTGAAACTATTACAAAATTTCATGTAGGTGATAACAGTGAGGAATATATCTAAAGTGAGAGGTGTTTTCGATAAGAAATATATGCCTAATTGGTCTACGGAAATTTTACCGCAAAAAAGTTCAACTCCCACTAATCCTACAACTTATTTGTTAGAAAGATATCAACAATGTAGAAGATAAATATTAGGGAGGATTTTGTTCTAATTAACTTTTTGAAGGATTAAATATCCCAATACCTATCTCCTTCAATTAAAGGTAAAAGAGAAAGGGAACAAACGCTATTTGTAAAATGAGTTGAGAGTTCAAATAATTCTCATAATAGTTGGATAGATAAAAATGATTTATTATTATAATGATGATGTATTATTCAGATATAAATAAAAATCTCAGAAATAATTTACAAATGTATTTATTCCAATCAAATCATTATTTTTTACACATAGCCTACGAAAACTTCTGACCCTCCATATTCCATGTGATCATCATCATACACCAGTACCATGTCATCTCATTCTTCAACAATGAAGGGTTCACCTAATAGATTCAAGATATTCCAGAATCTATGGTGCTGAGTTTGTCTCTCTCAGTAAGGGTAATCGATGGAATTTTCACGTATCTTTTCATTTAATCTCTCCATATTCTTTCTATTTACTCTATGAATCTGACAGAAAGTTTGTTGTTGAATAATGACTCATGATCTGTATAATTAGAGACTGGAAATTCATGAAAAAGCATTAATGTGATTTTTACGGAACATCAGACAAAATTGGGGAAAATTATGACTGATTATCTTTTTGAGATTAGATTCTTAGTTTGATTGCAAGTTCAAATACATCTTTATCATTGATGGATTCTTAATAGTTACCTAAAATAATATTTGTTTTGATAATTTTCAAAATAATTGTACATTCTTCTTTTTCAATAAATGAAAACAATCAACTAAGTGTGAATACAATTTCATATGATATTTATAATATATGCACCTGTTCATTCGAGATTGAAAGAAGTTTGAAGATCTTCCCATCTTTTACGATTACTAATTGTAGTTTCATATTGATATAATTTTAATTATATTTAAGACTATTTTTATATTTTCAAGTAACATGGTATCGACTGAATTTTACTCGATGACACATGGTTCAGAACTGTCATTTTTCATCAATCTATTAAGTAATCGAATAATGTGAATTAATAAGTTTTTTCCAATGATCACTTTGAGGTGTCTACTTGATTTCAAATACTTGAATTCATCAAATATAATAAATAAGGGGTTCACATACCTCATTAATACGCATTTTTCTTATACAAATGACACTTCTTGGAAGGATTCTATAAACTTTGAGCCCTAGGTACTTGGATCACCATTCCAGTTCTTTGGATCTGCAGAAAGTGCGTCCACTCCCAAGGTCTTTGGACCCTAGGTGCACCATGATCTGTAGTTTGCTGGAGTCTTCCGGGGACCCTTCAGTATTCTGGATTACATTTGTGCATTCGTCCTGTAAGATAACTTTGGATTATTCAGACTCGATAAATGTGGACCTTTCAAATTTAGTTGCTTTCGCGCCGATTGGATTGAATCACCAGAGTTTCCCAAACTCAAGTTCGTCATCAACCCCTTCAATGGTTTATGTTGGCCGGTTCGATGGGGCTGATTTATTTTTGGAAGGTCCATTGATGAGTGTCCCAAGCAATGATTGAATCAAACTTACCAATTAATTAATATGTGTTTGGCTTAACCTGCAACCACATTATAAACAACGATTAAGAGCTGAAATCTGTAGGAAGTTCTTTTGAAGAAGTATGAACATCGATGATTGATCTGATCCGACCAAACATTAAGCCAGTTTATGCTTGGAACCATATCATCCTGGTGAGATTTACATTTTTCATCAAATATTTCACCCATTCCATTCCTGTTTGTGAGTTCTTATCTATCTTTTGAGAGTTCCATTTCAGTAATACTTATCTTCCTTTCTTATCAACATCCTGTTCTTATTTCCTGTTTGTGAGTTCTTCTCTATATTTTGAAATTTACATTTTCAGGTATTCTTTTATCCTGGCATACTTATCAACATCCTTCACTGTGTTTCCTGTTTGGCAGTTCTCTATCTGTATTTTGAGTTACATTTCCAGTATTCTTATCTACTTTCTTATCAACATCCTGTTCTTATTTACCTATTTGCACGAGTTCTCATCTGTACTCTTTTGAGATTACATTTCCATATCTACGGAGTTCTCCCACAACGATATGATTAAATAATCATTTCCTGTTTCCTGGTATTTCTTGTCCATTCCTGTTTGTTGCATCATTTCCACTGTTTGTGGAGTTCATGTCAACATCACAAATATTTTCTTATCCATTCATGTTTGTGAGAGTTACGTCATTTTCCTGTCTACCCAGGTTCTTTGCTCTACATCTATGTCTCTTATTTTCTGTTGCAGGAGTTCTTTATCTATATTTACAAGTTACACATTTCCAATTCTTATCTTTATATATTATCAACATCTATTTCTTATTTTCATATTTGCCAGTTCTTATCTATATATTTGATTACACATTTCAGTATTCTGTCTACTCTTGTCAACATCTATTCTTTCCTGTTTTAGTTCCATCTATGTTTGATTTACATTTCAGAGTATTCTTATCTCTTTCTTATAACATCCTATTCTTATTTATATTTTGAGTTCTTATCTATATTTTGAGATTCATTTCAGTATTCTTATCTACTTTCTTATCAACATCCTATTCCTCATTTCCTGTTTGCAGATTCCTCATCTATATTTTGAGATTCATTTCCTATATACGAGTTCATATCAACTATATGATTCCATCATTTCCTGTTTCCCTGATATTTCTTACTTACATTCACTGTTTGTGCATCATTTCTATATTTATGGAGTTCTTATCAACATCCTGATATTTCTTGTCCATTCCTGTTTGTGATGAGTTACGTCATTTCTGTCACCAGAGTTCTCATCCTACATCCTGTTCTTATTTCCTGTTTGTGAGTTCTTATCTCTGTATTTTGAGTTACATTTCCAGTGTGCTTATCTACCTCTCTGTCAACATCCTGTTCTTTTATTTCCCTGTTTGTTACATCATTTCCTGTTTACGATGTTCTTATCACCATTTCCCCCTCACCCCGCACCTGATTCCGCCAGCCCCCCCACCTGACACACATGGCACCTCCCAACTACCTATTTTGCATGTACCTCACCCACCTGACGCAAGTTCAAAATAGCACCACACCCACGTGCGCGTGACGTCAAACTGAGAATGACCTCGAAAAACCGCCATGCACACCCGTCTACGGTAACCAAAGTAACAAAAGTTACCTGAATGGACCTTAGCCGTTCCTTATGGAGATTTACATGTAAAAATGGTAGTCAGTATTAGGCGAACTCATGTTGCTTATCTACTCTGTATTCTCACGACGACCATTCTCTTTTTCTTCTTCACCAACTTGGATTCTTCCCTACTAAATTGAATTCCATTTTCCCTCCACGCCACCAGCAATCGCTCCCACGTAAACTTACAGTCAATCAGGTCTTCAATTGCTTGTAGTTATCTCTCATGCGCGCCTTCATCACTGCCTCATTAGATTCTTTCAACGCTTTCTTGGATTGCGCTATGCGGGCCAAAACCTGGTCGAGTATTGGGTCTCTTCTTGTGGAGACACTCTTCCGGAGTACATCTTCATTTTCTTTGCGCCGAAGAGTCGGGCGTTCTATTGTTCTGAGGAGGTTAGTTTGAATCTGAGGTTCTGGGTGGGTTTTCTTCATTTAGCAGATTGTCATCATCTGCGTACTGGAATCGGTGTATAAGGTCAGGTATTTTTCGCCAGGGCCTCCAATTCAGCACGAGGAAATTTTTCATTCTCAGCATCACTTGTTATTCTGTTGGCAAGAAGGTTTGGGTGAAGATGGTCTCCATGGGTTGATCTCATTTCCACGTGGTTTGTTAGGAATTTCTCTGTAGAGTTCTTCCTGTGTCTTGTTGAGAAATGACGTGAGTGATGCTTTAAAAGTAACTGCCTCTTCCTGCACGACCATCGTACTCTTCCATCTCATGCATCTTGTACCTGAAACCGGAATGCTCTGAATTCCATCCAGCCATAAATGTTCCTCCTTTCCTTTCTACTTGAGGGTTCAAAGGTTCAGACAGCCACAGTACCATCTCCAGAGGCTGCCTCGCATGCCCCTGGCCCCAGCCATCAGGCTCTTATCGAACTGGCAGCTCCGAAGAGACCAGCCGCGCTGTACCCTCTTCCGCTCTGGGTTCATTCTCAAAAGCCAGCCCCCAGGCAAAGCAGTAAAACTATCGAGCGGGACCACTCCTCAGGTGTGGCAAGATTGGCCTTTGCCATTATACGATCTTTCTTTTCGAGCCAATGCGTCAATACACATGCCTATCACTTTTTGTTAAAATTTATGATATGCCCCTATCTAAGTATAAATGTTTTCAGTCAAAATATATTAAACTCTCATGGATACTCAAATGGTTGTTCTATATTAGGATCTTCAGGTTTCAATACCCTATTGAAAACCCATAATATTCCCATTAAATGTGAAGCCTTTGAGAGTAACCACAGCTTGATAGTAAATCCACACAGGTTTTTGGGGTTTATAATGGTACTATCATCTCTTCCAAAATGTCACTAAACAAATAGAAATATTGGTGATTCCTTCACCATTATCAAAATCTCATTTTGGGTGTGGACTTTCGATTTATTTCAAGTTCAATAGGAATTTTCAGAATCATTTTATACCATAAAGATCATCCCTTTGTGCAATAAATACTATTGAACCTTTTTCAAAGTTAACATCCACTGAAGAGGACAATTTTACCAGATGTGGTCCGTTTGTTTTGAAAATATAAGCTCCCAGAGACCGAGATTGATCGAACTTCCTCATTACCCATCACATCGACATTGATGATGCTAAGCTTGAGTTGTTCAACACGCTTAGTATCCCTTCTCCATCTACCACCACTGGAAGGCCATTGGATCAGGAAATGAATGAAATCATTGAAGCTTAAAGTGATGCCTGTATCAAGTCTTCTTGGTGTGCCTTACCAGGCTGGTTCTAAGCGTTCAGTGATGTATCGTGTTTGTTTGACGGTAGAAAGATTGGATGGGGTTACCAGTGGACGACGCTTATCATCGCCTCTTATAGGCTCTATCTTGAATAAATTGAGAGGCTCTCGATATCTCAGTTCAATTGATTTAACCAAGGCTTTCTTCCAAATTCTCTGGATGAGCCGTCACAGTGCTAAAACTGGGTTTGCGGTTCCACGGAAGAGGACTTTTGATTTCTTGCATCAGTCCATTCAGGTTTGAAAAAATGAAGGCAATGGCATGCGGTTAATGGATATGGTGAGTGGATAGGATCTAAGCTCCATATTGTTTCGTTTATCTGGATAAATAATTATAGCATGCTTCATTTCAAACTACACATTAAGGTTCTCAGAGAGAGTATTCCATCAGGCTGAAAGACGCTAATCTTTTTACTAATAACTTAGATAAATGCTGACTTTTGTGGAATCTTCACTTGTCTTTCTTGGTTTGTAGTGGATGAACATGGGGTGCAGAGACAGAGTCCTGAAAGGTCTCAGCCATAATAGATTCCCTTTCTGCGAGCTTCTACCAAAATAAAGCGCTCTCATAGGTCTTGCTAAGCTGGTATGAGCTTGTTTCATTTAAGATTTTCCATCAATTTGTTCCCATATCTGATCTCTCCTTCACAGTCCACAGAAAAAGGTCAACAGTCCATTTGCTTGGACCCGGCTGAAACTAAACAGCTTTTTCAGAGATAAAATCTCAGTCTTGTTGACCTTACAGTTTTGTGTAGCTGGAACTTCAGTGGGCCCTTCACCATTTCAATGCTTGACGCCTCTGATACCGGTATGGTGCTATCTTGTACCAGGGTGTGATGGTTTGGAACATCCAGTTTAGCTAACTAGCAAAACCTTGCTATCTTCGTAACGAAGATTTGCACGGTAACTGAGAAGGAGCTTTTTGGCGATCATTTTCAGGTATCGAAAAGATTTCGCAGTTATCGATCGAGGGTGCTAAATTCCCGAGTTGAGCACCGGATCACCTCCCATCATTTATTTCATGAATTTATCTGACCACTTCGATTGTTAACCAACAAGGGTGGGCTGTTAAACTAGCCAAACCATGGTTTTGTTATCGGAAACATCAGAAGAAAGTTCTCTCGGTATGGCGCTTTGATCAACTCTACTCACAGAGATATTGGAGGATATTTCTGTTATAGATGTTTCCACCTTTCAACCAGATTCATGTTATAAGTCTTGGTTTGAAAAAAGGTTCATCAGAAAGAAAACCTGAAACTTATCGTCTTTCAGGTGAAAAAGACATTCAATGCATCTTTTTGCTCAAAACGTCATGTTCATGTTGTCTCTAATTTATGGACTGAAAGATTCTTTATACCTTCAGCAAATCAGGGATCAGACATTCTGAAATTTTCCATCATGACAATGAGACTGCTACTCATTTGGAGTTTCTAAGACCCTATCTCAGATATCTGGATTATATTATTTAAACTGGGATCTGAAATAGATGTCTATCAATAATCAGAGAGTGTTCTGTCTATATTTCTTATACAAAGGCTCAATCTTCCTCCAAACCTCAGGTCATTCATGAGACCTCTAAATATAAATTTTCCATTCAGTGTATATCAGATTTGTATTGGTCTTTATCAAGATCAAAGAAGGCAACCTTAATATTGATGGTTTGTTGTGAAGTTCGTTCTTGGTTGTATTAGTTCAACCTATATATTGGCTTCATGTGGGAGAATATTGAGTTCATTGAAAAATAATGTCATTTCTATATATATGGCGTACTAAATTTTCATGGATTGATAATTAGAGTCAATGATTCATCAGCAGGAAATTTAAGAAATTGATGGAAACCTATTAAGTTTCAGAAAGATTTGGTATAATGCCAAATATATCTACCAAGTGGAATTTCTCTGAAAGAGTAAATAAGTTGTTATTACATATTCATTCCTTTCTATATACATGACATTCACTCAAACTTAGGACTCCACTCTATTTTCAAGGTGGCCCAAGCTTAGAAACTTCAAACAAGACAGTAACTGGTGTTCCCCTACCTTTTTAAATTTTAGGAATATCCCTGTGACTGGAGACTTCTACCATGGAAAAATTTCAGAAAGTGGTAATAATTTTCCACTGTTTCAGATAAAAGTCAACTGGATTTACTGGTATTCAAAGAACTTCCGGAATTTGTTTATACCATCAACATTAAAGCAAACTACGTCAGGATTATGGAACACAATGCCTTGTGATATAATTGAAAAGCGTGACTGTTGAGTTTCATGTTGGTGATAGAGCTTTGGAAGAAGAACTCTCTTTTAATCTTCAGCTTGATGGGTAACTCTTCATAAAATTAGCTCAAAATATATCCACTTAGAGTTAAGAGGTTATCTCAAGTTTGGTTTATGAGTTAGAAGGACATGGATGACTATGAGATTTGGGTCGTTTGCATGTTAAAGATCTAAAGCCTCTTTTTCACTGGTGAGGAAGATTCTCATCCAGTGATGAAAAGTATTCAATACGGTTTCGAATATCTCTGAAACATTTGATAAAAACTGTTTCATATTAATTTGATGATATCTTAGATTTGCTCAGCACTAGTAATAATTTCTATTATATGATCTGTTCCATTGCATTATTCCTTTTACTATCTTCTATTTTCTTTCCTAAAATGGCGTTTTTTCCTCAAATTAGAATTCATGTCCCTTAATCTTAGGGATCCATACCTAAAACAGGGGAAGCTATTCCTCTCAATTAGAGATGACATCTCAATTTTCACTTGTCATTATTTGAAAAATTTATCAAACTATTGAGTTTCAATTTTTTTCCATGACACAGGGTGGTGTGTAACGTGTATGAAATGTCAATTACATTAGGAACGCCACAGTCAGCACACTGAGTCTTTTACGCATGAGTCAGTTGGAACGCCTTCAGTTGAAATCAAATCAAGATCGGATACACCATTTTTCAGTGATAATTGAGAGAGATGAAAAGTCAGGGATGTATAGATTTAAGATGAACCTTCCAGGTTTCAAGTGAAACCAGATGCAGTATCAGTTTCCTAATGTTCACTTATTTCCGCATTTATCTCATGCCTGAATTGGGTTGATATTCATTCCATATCTTGATTTCTTTATTTAAATATACATAATAGTATATTTTTATTCTCAAGGCATTTCTAAGTTTGAATATCGATTCAAAGTATCGATATTATTGCCTTTTGTGAAGAAGATTACCTTTGGTTTTGAAAATTTCATTCAGACATTTCAGAAATTATTTCTATCCAGGCTGTGACAACAACTCCAGCCAACATTCAAAGTTAACGGTTCAGAAAGTAGTTTGGCTCTCATCATTGCCTAAACTCTCATTCACCATATCATCCATAACAAAGAACATCACTCAGAACGATTAAAGTAATTTGGCTACCATTTTCTCTACAACTGTCAGACGCCATTACACCGGCACTAGAAGAATATCAGAACTTGAGGAATAGAGGATCAATCATAATCTTTCTGGGAATTTGTTAACGTTCTGTTATTATCTGGAATTCAGCCTTCAACGATTTATTATTTTCTTTTTCTAAATTAAATTTTTGTGAGTTTGGTGAAATATACCGATTCTCTCTTTTTTTGTTTTCTGTTATTCATCTTTCAGGCAAATTTCACTCTGTTACTATTTCTTTATATCTTGGCTTATATTAAGCCTGGCGCCCAACAAAATAGTCAGTTCAAGTCAGTTTATTTTTATTAACTAACCCTCCATGCTATAAACTGGAGCAGCCGACAGGCTGAAAGTGTAATATTACTGTCAAGGTGAGGTTCACACAAGGTGGCATAACGTGAGGCACTGATTGACTGGGGTTGAAATTATCTACCCTTACCTGAGGATGAGTTTAGAGTGGTTAAATTTCTGATAATTTTGGAATCATATATCTTCTTTTTTTTTCATTTCTTCTTCATTGAGTTTATCCCGTATTCATGATCATTTTTAAATTACCAAGTTATATTGAATACAAATTTTGGAAACTCATTCTTTATTTTTGGATTTTATAAAATATTGATATCTCTTTCATTTAATTTGTTTTAGGGATTTTCAGATTTTTATTAAAGTCTCATTTCTTTGTTATCTTATTACTATCTAATTAATATTATTTTTTTTTCTATTTTCTATATCGTCATATTTAATTTTTGATGAGTTATCGATAATATCTCGTAACATGAATCAAACCATTTAAAAGTTAATGATTAAACTTATAGTTGAGAATTCGTGGTGTTGAGCCACATGGCGATGTGGAGTTCGAAAGGAAACTTTTGAGAGGCCTTTGATTCAGAAAAACGCTAACCGTAGTTTTTATGGTACTGTTTCCAATCCATACTCCCATTCCCAAGACGTATTAGAAATGAGACAGAGACCCTTGCGGTTTAAAGACCATATATCCGATTTTGGCGGTTCCAGGAACGATCCTGTTTTGGTAGGATATCTAGTCAGCAAACCATCAATCTAACCATTTATCTCAGGTTAAATATTTCAGGAGAGAAGATGATGAGGCTGCTGCACAGAAAACCATTCAATTGCTAATCTCGAGTTGGAGAGCAGACCTGGATTTCAAGGTCAACCCCGCTGTGACTTCTACTCCTTCATCCAGGTCCATGCAAGCTTCACACAATCTTCTCCTATCAAATGTGTGGCTCCTTACAAATGGATATTTCTTTTTTCCGGTTCAGGTCAGGCGGAATCTGGTGAATTCCTTTTCTGAGAAAAATTAGAAGCTTTTAAAGGAAGCTCGGGTGTGTCAAAACAGGAGCTTTCAAATCTGCCTATGATTTATTCAAAAGGTGCCACATGGACTTGGTTCGTTAATAACCATAATAAATTTCAGTGTTGGGATGAGTTGGTGGAATCAGCTGAAAAATATTTTCTTCCCTATTCTTGCGAAGGGGATCTAGAGCAGAAATAAGTTCCAGAACTCAGGGTAAAAATAAAGGGTTTCCTTGTTTATTTCTTCCATGGAGGAGTCTTTTTAGTAGACTGTCACTTAAGCCAGATGAGGAGACACGTGTGAGGAGGATCAGAAGAAATCTTCTGCCTTTCTTTATTTCAGGTTTGGCCTTGCAGAATCAGATACTGTTTCAGAACTTTCTGAGTGTTGTAAGAATTAGAGGGATCCAAGATGTGGGCTGACAGATATAAATCACCTGCCAGTACAGACACTGGTATGTTAGAACTTGATCTCAGCATGCCTTCCTGTGGAACTTCCGATTCTAGGCCCTCAACATCTCCAAACAAGTTTTTGCAAATAGGTCTCTTCCTGTTAACATTATTGTGATATTTCTGATGTTCAATGTTGGAACTGTGGTTCAGGGGACATACATATTCTGACTGTGGTCAGCCTCTCAGTCTATTTTTGTTATGGTTTGTGGTATAAAAAGGAATAATTAAATCAGGAATGTCTTAACTGTAAGCAAAAAAAAAACAGTATCGTGGTGGCGAGACTGCTGAATCTCATGCTGGACAGAGTATGACACAGCTCAGTAAATCTTCGTTCAAGAAATCCTGTCCTCTCCAAAAAGCCAGCCCCAAGCAAAAGCAGTAAAAACTATCGACAGGACCTCACTCAGAGTGGCAAGGTTGGCTAATGCCTTATTATACGATCTTTCTTTTCGACCAATGTCAATACCTATCCTCTTTTTGTTAGAAAATTTGTGATGCCCTATCTAAGTATAAATATTTTCGGTCAAAATATATTAGCTCTCTTGAGTACTGAAAGTAATTGTTCTATATATTAGGATCTTCGGGTTTCGACCTGTTGAAAAACCCATAATATTCCCATTAAATATAGACCCCTTTGAAGGTAACCACAGCTGATGGTAAATCTGGATTTTTGGGTTACATAGTGGTTCCTATATCTCTTCAAAATGTCACCTAAACAAATGAAAATATTGGTGATTCCTTCTATTACTCAAAATCTCATTTTGGGTATGGACTTTTTCAGTTTATTTCAAGTTCAAACAAATTTTCTGAATCATTTATACCTTAGAATCGTCCCTTTGTGCAATAAATACTGTGAACCTTTTCAGTGTTAACATCCACTGAAAGGGAACAATTGCAAGATGTGGTCGTTGTTTTGAAAATATAAGCTCCCAGAGACCGATTGGTCAGACTTCCTCATTACCCATCACATCGACACTGGTGATGCTAAACCGATTGTTCAACGCCAATATCCCTTATCTCCCTACCACGCAAGACCATTTGAATCAGGAAATAGATGAAATGTTGAAGCTTAAAGTGATACAACCATCAGAAGTCTTCTTGGTGTGCCCCTTTAGCTGGTTCCTAAGCGTTCAGGTGAGTATCGTGTTTGTTTGATGGTAGAAAAATTGAATGAGGCTACAGTGAGACGGACAACTTATCCCATGCCTCTTATAGACTCTATCTTGAATAAGTTGAGAGACTCTCGATATCTCAGTTCAATTGATTTAACAAGGCTTTCTTCAAATTCCTCTGGATGAGCCGTCACGTGCTAAAACTGGGTTTGCGGTTCACGAAGAGGACTTTTGAATTTCTTGTCAGTCCATTCAGGTTTGAAAAAATGAAAGGCAATGGCGCCCAGTTAATGGATATGGTAATTGGACCGGATCTTGCTCCATATTGTTTCACGTTTATCTGGATGATATAATTATAGCAACCCCGACTTTCAAACTACACATTAAGGTTCTCAGAGAGGTATTCCATAGGCTGAAAGACGCTAATCTTACTGTTAACTTAGATAAATGTGACTTTTGTAGATCTTCTCTTGTCTTTCTTGGTTTTGTAGTGGATGAACATGGTCTGAGAACAGATCCTGAAAAAAGGTCTCAGCCATAATGAATTATCCCTTTCAAAAACTACTACCGAATATAAAGCGTCTCATAGGTCTTGTAGCTGGTATAGACGTTTCATTTAAGATTTTCATCAATTTGTTCCCCCATATCTGATCTCCTTCACGGTCGCAAGAAAGGTCAATCCATTTCTTGGACCCCTGAAGCTAAACAGCTTTTCAGAGATAAAATCTCGTCTTATTTACCGCCCGTTTTGGCAAGCCCAGACTTCAGTAGACCCTTCACCATTCAATGTGACGCCTCTGATACCGGTATAGGTGCTATCTTGTACCAAGAATGTGATGGTTTGGAACATCCAGTTGCTTACGCTAGCAAAACACTATCTTCATGTCAACAAAATTTACAGTAACTGAGAAGGAGCTTTTGGCGGTCATTTTCAAGTATCGAAAAAATTTCGCAGTTATATCGAGGTACTAAATTCACAGTTGAAACGGATCACGCCTCCCTTATTTACCTTCATAATTTATCTAACCCTTCCGGTCAAGCTTAACAAGGTGGGCTGTTAAACTAGCCCAGTATGATTTTGTTATCAAACATCGAAAGGTTCTCTCAATGTATTAGCTGATGCTCTATCACGGTCTGTTGAGGATATTTCTGTTATAGATGTTTCCACCTTTCAACAGATTCATGGTATAAATCTATGTTGAAAAAAAGTTGTGGAGAAACCTGAAGCTTATCAAATCCTTTCAGGTAGAAAAAGACATATTGTACAAGCATATTTTCTCAAAACGTCGTATTGTCTCTAATTTAACGGACTGGAAAATTGTTGTACCTTCAAACAAATCGGTCGAACGTTCTGAAATTTTTATCATGACAATGAGACTGCTGCTCATTTCCAGGTTTCTAAGACCCTATCTCAGAATATCTGAATTATATTATTGGCCCAGGATCAGAAAAGATGTCTATAAATATGTCAGAAAGTGTTCTGTCTGCGCTGCTTGTAAAGGCTCCAATCTTCCTCAGGCTGGTCATATGGGAGCATATAAAAATATAAATTTTCCATTCAGTGTATATCTGCTGATTTGCTTGGTCCCTATCCAAGATCAAAGAAGGCAACCACTTTACTATGTGTTGGTTGTTGTGGATTAGTTCACCAAGTTTGTATTAGTTCAACCTATGATTAATGCTTCATGTGGGAGAATATTGAAGTTCATTGAAAATAATGTATTTCTTATATATGGCATACCCCAAATTTTCATGGTTGAAAATGGAAGTCAGTTCATCAACAGAATTTAAGAAATTGATGAAACCTATTAAGTTCGAAAGATTTGGTATAATGCCAAATATCATCCCAAGTGAATTTCTCTGAAAGGGTAAATAAAGTTATTATTACTGCCATTCTTCACTCATATACATGACAATCATAAAACTTGGGACTCCTCTATTTTCAAGGTGACCCAAGCAATAAGAACTTCGAAACATGATGTAACTGGGTATTCCCTTGCCTTTTTAAATTTTGGGAGAAATGTCCTGTGACTGGAGACTTCTACACAGAAAAATTTCAGAAAATGATAATAATTTTCCTTTGTTTCAGATAAAAGTCAACAGGTTTGCTGATATTCAAGAACTTCCAGATTTATATATCGACATTAGGAACGACTACGTCAGGCTTATGAACGCAATGCTTGCCAGTATAATTTGAAAGCGTGACGTGAGGGTTTCATGTTGGTGATAGGCTTTGGAAGAAGAATATAACTTTGTCTTCAGCGATGGGTAAATATTCACCAAAATTAGCTCAAAATATATCCTTAGGGTTAAGAAGGTTATCTCAAATTTGGTTTATGAGTTAGAGGGACATGGATGGGCGAGATTTGGGTCGTTGGCATGTTAAAGATCTAAAACCTGCTTTCACTGATGATGAAAATTCCTCATCCAGTGATGAAGAGTATTTCAACACGGTTTCAGATATCTCTGAAAACATTTGATAAAGCTGTTTCATATTAGTTTGATGATATCTTAGATTTACTCAAGGCACTAAGTAATAATTTCTATTATATGATCTGTTCTGCATTATTCCTTGTACTATCTGCTATTTTCTTTCTTAAGTTAGCGCTTTCCTCAAATAGAATTCATGTCTTTAATCTTAGGGATCATGCCTAAACAGGAAATTTATTTCCTCTCAATTGAGGATGACATCTCGAATTTTTCCTTGTCGATTATTTGAAAAAAAAAATTGTAAACTCCTTGAGTTTCCAATTTTTCCACCAATTAGGGTGGTTTGTAACAGTATGAATGCTCAATTACATTAAAGACGCCACTGATCGACACCACAGATCCTTTTACGCGTAGTCCGTTGGAGACATCTTCGATTGAAATCGATCAAGATCGGATACACGCGAGAGTTTTCGTGATAATTGAGAGGAATGAAAATCAAGAGATGTATGATTCAGATTGACCTTGTGGTTTCAAGTGAGCAGATGCAGTGTCGATTTTCCTGGATTGCTTATTTACGCATTCATCTCTGTGCCTGAATTAGTTGAGTATTCATTCCATATCTTGATTTCTTTATTTAAATATATAATAGTATATTTTTATTCTCAAACATTTCGATTTGAATATCGATTCAAAGTATCGTATTATTGCCTTTTTTGTGGAAAGAAGAATTACCTTTTGGTTTGAAAATTTCAACAGACATTTCAAGGAAATTATTTCTATCAGGCTGTACGGCTCAACCAACATTCAAAGTTAGCAGTTGAAAGTAATTTGGCTACCATCATTGCGCAACTGTCATTTCCATATCGTCATAACAAGGAACATACTCCAGAACGATTAAAAAGTAATTTGGCTACCATTTTCTACAACTGTCAGACGCCATTACACCGGCACTGAAGAATACTCCAGAACTTGAGGAATAGAGGATCAATCGTAAATATTTCTGAAATTTGTTAACGTTCTGTTATTACTCAATTCAGCCTTCAGCGATTTATTATTTTCTTTTCTAAATTAAATTTTTGTGAGTTTGGTAAATATACCGATTATATATTTTTTCATTTTCTGTTATTCATCTTTCAGGCAAGTTTCCTCTGTTACTATTTCTTTATATCTTGGCTTATATTAAGCCTGGCGCTTAACAAAATAGTCAATTCCGTCAATTTATTTTTATTACTTCACCCCTCACCTATATAACTGAGCAGCCGACAGGCCAAAGTGTGTATTACTGTCAAGGTGAGATCACAAGCTGGAGATTGTGATATCAATGTTATTCACCTGTTTCTCTGTTCTATCCAATAGCACGATATCCGGTCTATTGTGCAGTATGAGTCTATCCGTGATGATGCTCGAGTCCCAGTATAACTTACAGTTGTCATTTTGGAGTTCCTCGTTTGGCTGGTACGTATAGATGGGCTTGATTCCTTTGATTATGCTCTGATTAATTGCTATAGCCTGGTGATATATCTTGCATACAGCATTATGTCGTTCAGGTACTCCACAGGAGCCAAGACAGGGCACAAGAATGTAATGTGCTGGATGTGTTCAGTTGCTCAGGTACATCTCCTACATTGATCTGTTGGCACGTTTTTACCTGCTATTCTTTTAAGGTATGCTCTTGTGCCCACCACCTGATCCTGTATAGCTATTATTCTTCCCTCTGTTTCAGGAAGAGATAACCAGATGTGAGAGTAAGTTAGTGATTTTCAGGATCTACATTTCTACTTTTCAGGCTTCCCGGGTACCGTCCATGCAAGGCCTTCAGTGCCACTTCTCAACAAGATCTCCCATGCCTGTACCCAGTGTTGGTGCCATCATCTTTGTTAGTGCCAGAGGAGTAATTTCATCATCAGCTTTACATGTGCTCTCAAAGAAAAGGTGAGTTATTAAGCTTGAAATAGTTCCTTAGTTTTCAACCATCCTATCATGCATAATGGCCAGGTCCTGCATGCCTCTTCCATCCCTCTCCTTCGAGGGACCTACAGTCTGTTGACCAAAGCGTGGGGGTGGTGGACTCCCAAATTTGGTTAAAGTTGTTCTGATCTTTTTGCTTATACTTTCAATTTCTGTGCCTGACCATTTGATCACCCCAAACGAGTATACCATGCTTGGCAGTACCCAGGAGTTGATGGATTGAAACAATGCTTCAGGTTGAGCTTTGCTCTAAGTACCAGTTTCAGTCTCCTGAACAATTTTTTCTTCATAACCTCTTTCACTTCTCTGGTTTTTATGTCAAGCGCCTGCTGCTGCCCAGATACCTATAACTTTCCTGAGGTCCTATATTTGGCAGCATCCCTTCGCTGGTAACCATCTGCTCTTCACCCTCACTCAACTTTCCTCGTCTAACATGAAGGACTGCACACTTTTCTACTCCTATCTCCATGTTCATTTCGCTGCTGCTAGATGCTGTTACAATGCTGATGAGTTTTTCAGATGTTCTGTGTTGTGCGCATATAGCTTTAAGTCATCCATATAGAGCAGATGGCTGAGCTGGATTCTACGTTCTTTATTTACCTTATACCCATAACAATTGTCATTGAGATGTTGGCTAAGTGGATTAAGGGCCAAGCAGAACCATAGTGGGCTTAACGTATCTCCCTGGAAAATACCTCTCCTTATTTTTTTATCTCAGGTGTTTTTATATTGCCCGTTCGGTGTTCTTACAAGGAGGTTTGTGCGCCAGGTTTGCATAAGACTTTCCAGTAGGTCAACTATTTGCTCCGAGTACACCATACAGCCACAAGACGTTTATAAACCATGAGTGCGGCACAGAGTCAAACAACTTTCCTATAGTCGATCCATGCAATTGAGACGTTACGTAATTTTCTTTTTGCTTGTTTGGTGATAATGTTGTCAATCACAAGCAATTCCTTGCATCCCATTGCACCTCTGCGACATCCATTCTGTTCCTTTGCTGGTATATTGTATTTATTAACATGGTTCCACAAATGTCGAGTTATGGTGCCAGTCAGTATTTTGTATATAGTTGGGAGACATGTTGTGGGTCTATACTTTTCAGGGTTACGTGCATTATTTTCCTTTGGTAGCATGTTCGTTACTCCCAACGTGAGGAAATCTGGTGCCCTAGAAGGGTCATTCAGAATATCCTGCAACGCGGCTGTTAAAGCAGGTATTATACCATCAAAGTGCTTCCACCAATAGTTGTGCACATTTATCCACTCCTGGCGCCGACCAATGGTTGAGTCTTTTCAGCACACACCGAATATCCTGTTCCGATATTTGTATTTCAGGCATTTTATGTTGATGTGCACTAGTTCTTATTGTGTCACATAATAATAATAATAAATAATAATTTATTAATCTCATCCTGACAAATCAAGTTTGTATAGGACACGTCAACACCAAATAGAAAACCGAAAAGAAATTAGCATAATTATACAATACCCAAATGAAAACTTCATCAGACAATTATTGAACTGAAATATTCATTCCTATTATAAAAACACCCATCGACTAGGAGGGATTTCACTTGTTTCTTGAAACTCCTATGATCCAAAGCCGTCAGCCTAACAGGCAGATGATTGAAAAATTTCGCTCCGCTGTAGGATGGAGACTGTTGGAACTTAGTTGTGCGGTGTTTTGGATAACAGAGAGTTTCTTTGTTCCTGGTGTGGTATTCATGATATTCTGAACATTTTAACATCTTATTATAATTTTTGTGTATATACAACAAAAGAATTGAAAATGTGTATGCAGGGAACAGTTAAATTTTATTATTCGTGAATACTTGTCTACAGGAGTCCCTTGGTTTGAGCTTAAAATGAGTCTGATAATTTTTTCTGAGCCACAAATACAGTATTGATGTCAGGTGATTCACCCCACAAAATTACATTGTAATTCAAGTAGGAGTATACTAGGGAATAGTAAACTCCCAACAATGAGATTCAATGGCAATATATCCTTCAAGGTTCTGATGACATAATAGGAACTAGATAATTTTCTGCAAACATGATCAACATGATTCCTCCCAGTTCAATGTGGTATCGACGTGTAGGCCAAGAGAATTTTACGAAGTCCGATGATTCAAGTCAGCAGAAGGAATATTCAAAATCAGCCGACGTCCTGAATTGCGAGTTTGAAAATAAATCAAGTTAGTCTTTTCAACGTTCAATATGAGAGAGAGTTTTGTTGCACCAATCGGAAAGATTTTCACCAACAGCTCACACCGCATTTTGAGTTCAGTCAGATTCAGTGCTGTGATGAAAATGAGGTGTCATCCGCAAAAAGCAAGATTTTAATAAAAGCATATAATGTTGGGAAATACTTATTTATATAATTGGGTAGATCATTCACAAAATAATGAACAACAAGGGCCCAAGAACAGACCCCTGAGTACTCCCATTAAAACAGGATATTTATTGGAATCATGTTGATCTACACTTGCATAA
This sequence comes from Micraspis discolor, assembly GCA_030674115.1. NCBI lineage: Eukaryota > Metazoa > Arthropoda > Insecta > Coleoptera > Coccinellidae > Micraspis > Micraspis discolor. The sequence goes on along the minus strand of JARTUT010001925.1, from coordinate 18,149 downwards.
AGGCATCGACCGGTGAGAAACTACGGACCCACTCCAGAAAAATACCTCTGAAACCAAGACTATACAACTTATCAATGATAAAATTGAACTCAGAGGCAATCAAATGCCCGAGATTCGTCAAAGAACAAACCAGCAACACAGATTCCCTCGTCCAAGCACCCATGCATGAAGTTAATCATCTCACATGCTGCGGTTTCAGTTGACCTGCCCATTCGAAAGCCATGCTGAGGAATTAGTGATAGCCATAGTTTTGTTCAAAAAATTCATCATCCTATTATGGACAAAGCTTCTCTATTATTTTTGATATGCAACTCAGCAGGAAATCGGCCGATGGTTCGAAATGTTTTCCTATCATTTTTTTTTAACATGCACTGGTATTACCTTAGCGATCTTCAGAATAGCGGAAATCTACCAGAGGTAATAGACATGTTGACAATGTAGGCCAAGTGTTCACAAATATGGGAAGAAATAGCCTTCAAGACTTTGATGGAAATCAGATCCCAACCACTTGAATTATTATTTTATAATTTTTTATTATACTGCCCACTTCTTCAGCAACAACCTGGAAGAAAAAAATTATTATATGTTATTGACTGGGCTGTGCAGCAACAGGACTTGTGCTCACCAGAAATGCTCATCGACAACCACCGAGCATATGCTTGAAAAATAATCCCCGAACATTTCCGCCAATTCACGTCTGTCTGATATAGTTCTTCCATTTGCATTGATGGAACATATTAACCTTAGAGTTAGGATCAACCGTTTTGCTCTGACTAAATTCCACAAAGTTTTGTTTTGTTATTCGAATGATCAATGATGCTATTATAAAAGTCGTATCTGGTGGTTCGCAAAAGTTTTTATAATTTCTCTTAGTCACTAAATAATTCTGTCTTGATTCTATGGATTTCAAATTTCTGAATAACCAGTGGAGGTTCTTCAAATCATGGCCAGCTTGTCTGACTTCATCGCTTATCAATCCCGCTCCGCACCATGGGTGGATGAAGACCGTCGGACAGGACATGTGCTCTCCAGCAAAGGAAACGATGACGTCGAAAAAACGTTCAAGGCATATATCAACATTAGTTGTAGAGTATATGTCATCAAAACTTGCTCCAGCAGACAATAAGGATAGATTCATCAGGTTAGCCTCAGAAAGGATCTAAATATTCTTGTAGGTGTATGGTGGATAGTACAAGATGAAGGGAGAACTGAACGACAAAACAATAACCCGATGATCACCAATGTTGGGTTCTACAACATTAGCAGAAATCAGATCGCTGTTCACATTCGTCAAGATATAGTTGACCTTACTGGATCTGGATTACACCATTTTGTTAGTGAACACCTAGTGGGTTCCGAAGATGTAGTACTTAAACAAAACTTATTAATTAATATGTTAAGGAGTTTTGAGAATCAAAGTTAATATTCAAATCACCGCAGACGAAAATTGCCTTAGATCAGTACAGCAATAGTCAAGGACATGAGTTAGTGTCTGAGTGAACAAATCTAAGTTACCATGGGAGGCCTGTAGACGCTTATAATACAGATACAATTTGAAGGATTTTTACATTTATTGCACAGAACTCAGAATGCATTTCTTCAAGCAAATTTTTAACATATAATATTTCCTCTACCTGATACATAGCTTTCGTGAAAATTGCTGTTCCACCATGCTCTCAGTGTAGGTCGACAGTAAGAAGCAGCCAATGAATAACCTTTTAAAGTCATCAAGTTGATTTGTTCCACTTTTACACACAATGTTCAGAAATACTTATAATGTCAGGATTAATAGAATCAGTTAATACTTCAAGATGGCCGATTTTATTTGAAATTCCTTGAGCGTTGAGTTGAGCAAAAATAATGTCATCTTGTGTGCACATACTTTCAGGCAACGGTGGTTTTATTAAATCTATATTTTTCATACCTCGGTGTTTAGCTGCCAGCGCTTCTGAAAAAACTTGTTAACAGCAATTCCTTTAGGACAAAATTCGGATTCATCACAATATCCAAGAATTCTACTGGCAGCTCAATCTTGAAAGACGAATACACACTAGGTCGCTTTGAATCAATTTCGTGCATGAGGTTTCAAAAAATCTTGAAGGTCATCAATGTAGTTTCTGGCCCTAGACGTGCAACATGAATGGAAGAAAAAATGTCGTTTAGATGCAGCATTCAGAACACTTGACTGCAAGGTGCCAATAATGGGCCTCGAGAATTTTTTGTTTTTTTGTGATAGATTGGGTGCATTCGTATTATCCCGGCAGTATTTTCCGCCTTATTCCTTGTTTTCTAAACGATTTTTTCCTAGTGACCTCCGTCCATTCAGATGACCTTTCCACACTCGGACTAGAATTGGTCAGAATATGGGGAATCGGCATCCATGGTTTTGATACACTTGTAGATGCAGATGAATCAGACTTTACATTTCGGGTCCCCCCGTACACGCGCCCGGAATCGAGATGAGTTGATTGCAGGGAACTTCCAGATGCACTTCGGTCGCAGTCACGGGTGATTCCGACCTGATATTCCAGGTCAATGGAATTTCGAAATGTTAGAAACAACTGGGGATTGATAACGTTTTATAACCAGATATGCGAATTTCTTCAGCGAGTTCATTAATTTGTTTATTTTGCAATATAATGATTTTCTTGAGATCATCAATTTCTGCATGAAATAGGTTGGTAAGATCACTTACTAATTGTTTCTTGAAGTTGTCCAAATCTTCTTTAGTTACACAAATTTCCCTAGGAGGTGTTTTATCACACTTTGCTGGGATCACAGCAACCCACACAAAACCACCCAGTTGCGGAATCTCCTCGGATTTTGTTGAAAGTTTCTACCGACAAGTTCACGCATTTTATATTTTCAGTAATTTTCAGTAATTTATTAACAGTTATGTAAGTACAATAACATCAATAATTTGAACATGGGTTAAAAATATCCACCGACTTCGCACCATACCTAGGCAAGTGTTGCCTGTTTTGCACTATTACAAAGCCTGAGGATATTGTACACAGCTGTACACAATATAGTAAATAGAAGGGTTCCAGAAGTAGGTATTTAAGTAACGAGGATGTTGCATCAAAAGGCAAAACAGACAGAATGATTTGATTGTTGTACGAAAAAACCAAACACTGTAGTGTACACACAAGATATTAATAGATTATATCATTAATGTTATGCTAAATATGTTAACTATATTGACTATGGTGCTAATATGTGTTTAAGCCATTATTTCCAAAAACCTTTCCAAATGAGCAGTTAAATAAATTTTTACGCGTTGTTTAAATTTATATAATTTAGGTTCTTTTTTTATATCAACAGGAATTATATTATAAAATTTCAGGACCCAAAAAAATAAGGATCTTTGAGATACCGATTTTTAAATTGCTGTGTTGAAATTTCCATATTTGTTACTGATCACGTTACTCTGTTGCCTTTACACCTGCTTTTTATTAGGGTTAGTATAGATATTTATCAAACAGTTATAGATATACAAGGATTTAATATTTAATATTTTAGTTTCTTCGTAGAGTTTTTAGTTGAATATAATTTTCCTTTCTTGAAAATAATTTTTAAAGAGTATTTTGAACTATCTCTAGTATATTTCAGGTTGTATTAAACACCTCCCCACGCGACAATACAATATCTCAAAACAGATTCCGCAAGGCAGTTATAAACCATTATTAGATTTTTTCCGCGATAGAATATTTCTCAAGTTATAAAATTTATGCATTAAAGCTCTTAGTCGTTTACTGACATGAATTATGTGGTCTGACCAACGTATGTGTTGATCAATAAAAATACCTAAATATTTTATAGAAGACCTTTTCAATTGATGAACAGGTACAATTTTCTACTTTACAATTTGGGTCATGCAAATGTATATTTAAATTTGTTGGTTGGTCAACAATTGTAGGGCTGAAGGCGACATATTTTGTTTTTGATATTTAGTGTTAGTTTGTTAAACTTTAGCCATACGTTTAGTTGTTTCAAATTCTTTCACATTAATTTTAACTTCCTCCCATGTTTTTCCTGTAAATATTATTGCAGTGTCATCTGCATAGCATATTATTTGACCACTGAAACTGCTGATTTTAGTAATATCATTTAGATAAATAATAAATAGTAGTGGTCCTAATACTGTACCTTGTGGAACACCAAATTTTATTTGAGACTCAGAACTTAGTTCGGACCTACTTTTACCCTCTGCAAACGTCCCGACAAATAATCTGTTATAAGAGTTAATGCAATCCCCTGACACCATAATTACTAGCTTGCTTAGAGCACCCCATGAGAGACTGTGTCAAAGCCTGGCCAAATCAAGAAAGACAGTTACGCATTTTAATGACGTATCCAAAGCTCCACCACATTCTCAAGTAAATCTACTACAGCGTTTTCTGTATTTGAGTTCTTTATAAAACCATATTGTTTGTTTGTAAGAACATTATTTAAATTAAAAAAATTGAGTAACCTCTCTTTTAAAGCCATCTCAAATATTTTAGCGAAATTATTTATTAAGGAGATGAGCCTATAATTGTTTAGCTTACTTCTGTCTTCCGATTTAAAAATGGGAGTGACTATAGATACTTTCCACTGCAGCGGAATTTTCCCACTCTGAAAACATAGATTAATAATGTTGCACTAGAGGTCATGATATCTTGTCATGAACAGCTTTTATAGTTTTTAGCTAGCAACTTATCTGGACCAGGAGCACAGTTATTCTTTAGTTGATTTATAAAATTGTAATTTCATTTATACTTATTGGGTTTAGGAAGATATTCGATTCAACTTTAGCATTAGATATAAATTTATCAGGTAGTCTCACCGTGGGTATTTTATTTGCCATTTCAACGCCAATATTTGAAAAGAAATTATTAAACAGATCAGCCTTTTCTTTATTATTATTTATGAGTATATTTTCATTAACAATAGATGTGTTGCTCAATGTTGTTAGATTTTTACTTCCTACCAGAGATATCATTAATAATATTCCATATTTTTTTGTGTCACCCATAACTTCATGTATTTTATTTTTATAATAGTCGTCTTTAGTTTTTAATAAAGCGTTAAGTTTATTCCTATAATTTTTGTATTCAGTATTAAGTTCTGCTGAGAATCGTTTTATCAATTTCTTTTTCAGAAAATCTCTTCTTTTGATGGAAGATATCAAACCAACTGTTATCAAGGCTTGATTTTGTGATTTTCTTATTTATATCTTTTATGTCAGTAGAAAGATTTACGTAATTATTTAACTTATTTATAAATGTATCATATGCCACTTGTGAATCCAAATTATCGAGAAAAACTTCACGCCAGTGTTCATTTGTTAAAAGTTGTTGAAGTTTACAGATATTTAGATTTTGGATATTAACTGTAGATTTAGATGCAGTGCATTTTGACTTTCAAAATACATAAAAACAGCCGGGAGTGAAGTGATCAGTCATATCGGTGTGAAATACAAAAGGATCTATATCAATTTTCTGTTTTAGACTTTTTTGAGTTCTTATAAAAATATGATCAATAATCGATTTTGTATTAGTTATTACTCTAATGAGGCTTGTGGATAAAGGAAACAAAACCATTCAATTTAGAATATTCAAATAATTATTTGTACAATTTTCATCTTTTTAATTAAGTCAATGTTTATGTCACCTACAAACACCTCGATATTCTGTTTCTGTATTGCTTTAAAGTAAGTTTCTAAATCATCTAGGCATTGACTCACATCTGTTGATGGTAGTCTATAAAAGCTGTTAATCCTATTTTGCCAACATTATGTGGAAAAAATTTACTAGAAAAAGTTATTCTTAAAACTTGTTTCCGTTTATTGGTAATATGTTTACCATGGCACCTAAATTATTCCTTATATACACAACAACACCATCACATTTATTAACCAATGATTCATTATAATGAAGAAAAAGTTTGGAATTGTATAGTTGTTTAAATCAGTTATTTCTCTCGTTTCAGATAAATTATTATATCAAACCGGTTTTCAGCCCATCTCGATGTACACAAAAGTTCCTGAAAATGTTTTTGTATACTTCTTATATTAAAATAGAACAATACCCAGGGAGTATTTGCTACTGTCTGTCCCACCCAGTATGCAATCCTCAAAATTATCATATATGGCCGTGTGTATTTCCTCATTATCTAAAACATCCAGATAATCGATCATTATGGTTCTGTGTTTGAACTCCCTATATCTAAAAATATTTGGCAAATTATACCTATATACATACATATAAAATTTAAAACAAAACAGAGATATACTGTTAGACTATAAACATTTACACAGATTATGATGATAAATTAAAACCTTCAATTCTGGCATTACATACATTTTACGAACTGAAATAACAACAAATGAAAAATAAGCACGATGTAATGTATCGAGAATAGTTGTCATATACAGTTCAAAAGTGCTCTCCAACAGCAAATGCAAAAGAAAAAGTGCAACATTCATACAACCAATCTCTCAAAGTCTTCTTTGTTTCTTATAATAATCACCTTATTGTTCACAGCTATATAGAGTTTACCATTATCAGTCCAAACATTCCTCAAGCCAAACTTTTCCATAGCATCGTTTAGTAACTTCACCTGATACTGGTTAAATCTTCTCTTATAATTATTCCTGAGCCTTTCAGTAATTTTTTCTTATAAATTAATTGTTTAGTGGCATAACTGTTTTTAGTTTCAGAAAAATACCCCTCATTTTATCCTTTTGCATCCTCCCAATTCTGTAGCATAACACAATATCGTCTTCTGCCAGAGTAACAGACATTTTCCTGTTAAACAAATTGATAATTTCTTGTCTGATATCTTCCTGTGGTTTCTCTTTGACACTGAAGATTCTCAAACTATTTGACCGCATAGATTGATCAATTTCGTCCATTTTCATCTCATTTTGCCTTTTCTGATTCCGTGTTGATGATTTTATTTTCCAAATATGCAATTTATTTTCAAATTCTTGATTTTCGTTTCATATTTGTCCATAACTCCGACACTGAATTTTCTATCAACTTTAACTTTCGTTCAACAACGTTTATCACAGACTGCGAAACTTGTTTCGATATATCGCTGATAAAGTGTCACTTTTTATACACTTAGTAATTGCTGAATTCACAGCGGTTTCAATTTCATCTCTAATTTCACGTGTAATCACCATAATTCCTGTATAAAACTCACACTCACTTATTAAATACCTTTATTCCTATGTATGTGAAAATTTTTAATATTTACTTTGCTGTTTTTACCACTTTAATTTTAATTTAAACAGGAGCTCCGACAACAAGCGACTATTCAGAACCGAACATATGTGATGAATGTGAGAATATGGTAATTATTTTTCTAAACTTTACCAAGATATAAGTCATCATACCTGTCGATTTTAGTATTGCATTGTGCAGGCAACTTATACCTCGACCGCGCGACATGATGGCTCGATGGTATATGTATAAGTAATCCTCTAATAATTTTAATAAGAATCCTTTTATTATAGGTTGCTCCAGTGCCCCAGATACCATTCAGAAACTGTGCATCTGCGTTGGTCAGGTGGATCTATCTCAGCACGAGGGAGCTTTCAAGATTACGAAATAACTGTTAGATACCTCTTTTTTGGATTCTAAACCGAGCATCATACACGATGGGAAGCATATGTTGCACATGTTATCACTTTTGAAAAAAAACCGCTAGAATTTTCAGATTGACAGAAGAATTGACTGCCCAAATACCGTGGTTAAGATTGTGCAATAAACCTTCAAGTATTTTGGAGATACAAGAGCACCTCGAATTTGTATTTCCCAATAACGCTGAAATAAAGATTATTTCAGAATTTCTGATAATGAAGTGACTTAACAAAATTCTGGAACACTTGAAACTATGTTCATTCAATATATTCAACAAAGTATATTAATAAGTGTTTGTGCATTTATAGAGATATTGATAATCTAAATATTCAAGAATTTCATCTTATTAGCAATGAGACTTAGGAGTTTTGAGGTCAGATAGGATCACACAACCACAATTTGCAACTTGAAAGCAGCTGTTATTTCATTATATATAACTGGCAATGCTAAATGCTACTAAAATTTGAGTTCTTCAGAAAAAAATTGTTTCAATTTTCCAAATTAATGATAATTATGATATAAATTGAAATGCTAATTAGATCTTAATTATATTTATTTTTGTTTGGAATAAAAATGATTAATTCAGAGATGTGGCAACATTTTACTTGGGTACATAAAGCATCTTGAATATTTAGTACAAATTCGTGTTGGGATCGTATCACTGAGATAACAAGCATTCATAAGATCTGTAGTTCAATATAATTAGAAATATGCTTTGATGTATCATGTTTCCATTAGGAGCATCATTAGTTCAAATGGATCAAATAAATGATCGCAGTTATTGACAATGAGTGGAATTATTTGTTCATTCATAAGTAACAAGCTTTCAGATTCTGTAATAATTTTTCTTCGAACAATTTTCAATATCCTAGAGTAATCAAAACTACATCATTGCACCACTACAATCGTTGCTAATCTCCAAAAACCCTTCGATTAACTCACAAATGAAAAAAATTCAGAAAGCACTGGCTTGAGGTCAGATTGCTTTAGCGCTCTTGTTGAGCTACTTGCGAGTAAATATTCAAAACATAACAAATATATAAGCTCTCTGATCAGGTGAACAATAGTCCTTTCCCGTGCTATGGAACAATGTGATGCAAATATGAATGCCTAATGAATAAACACACCTATATCTCAATCTAACTACTCATAATTTAGTTTTTGTTCGGAGCTTCTCCTAAAACTTACGTCCTTGCTTTTCTGAATTTTGACAACGCCATCGACATCGAATTCGCTCTCTATGATTTCCCGTTATGAAACATTTTTTGATTAATATTATGTCTGTGCTTTTCTGAATTTTGACAACGTCATTGACATCGAATTCTCCTCTATGATTTCCCATTATGAAAAATTTTGATTGATATTACGCTAACTGACACTGATGAATGAGCCCGGCATTTGTAAAACGAATATCAATCTGTGATGACAATCTTTCTATGACAATCACGGGACTTCATGACATTTCTATTTTTCGCTTGAGTAAATGAAAAAATGATCATATCTTCAGAAGGAAGAGAACTACGACAATGAAATGGATGAGGATGAGTACGATATAAATCACCTCAATATATACACGAATTTTTATTTGAATCAAAAAAATGTCTTAGGAGATATTGAGTATTGAAAAAATTTTTTGGGAATTTTTGAAGATTTTCTAGTGTAACGATTTCGGCGAAATTTTGCAGGCCGTTTTGTTTCACCTCCCTCAACAATATTCCAAGTATCAACTTGATTGGATGAATATTCTAGTAATTATTGAGGAATTAAATTTCAGATGCTCATAATTACTGAACCATCCGACGGATTTGGCCTAATAACGAACTAGACCGAGATATTTGGACAATTAACCTATTCTGAAAATATGAAAAACTCTAGCTCATCTCATTTGGATGCTAGAGAGTATACGACCGGCCGGTTGGACAGACTCATCTTTCGCCACGGATTATTCATCAGGAAAGCAAACCCAAACGATTGAGACCATTTTCGGCTCGATATTCCAAAATTACAGACATTTGGTCAAAATGATAGGCACTTTGTTCGGGTGAACAAGAGCGCCAAAAACCGTGGATAATGCTATGCTACTGCAATATATTTTGTACCGATTTTCGACGTCCATGCCATTAGCCCAGATTTTCATGCCACGATTATTAGACGTCCGTATATGGCAATTGTGTGATGTTACGAATGACGATTTCTATTAATTTAAGTCGGTCTAGTATGAAAAAAATTTAGAAAGCACTGACGTGAGGTCAGATTGCTTTGGCGCTCTTGTTGAGCTATCTGCGAGTAAATATTCAAACCATAACAAATCTATAAAGCAGTCTGATCAGGTGAACAATAGTCTTTTTCCGTACGATGGGACAATGTGATGCAAATATGAACGCCTAATAAACCTACCTAATGAACAAGCCTATATCTCAATTCAAAGATAACTAGTTATAATTTTCCCCAATTTTGTTCGATGCTCCTCGTAAAAACTTACGTCAATGCTTTTCTGAATTTTGACAGCATCATGTACATCATGAATTTTCTCTCAGTAGAAAATTTTTTGATTAATAATACGCCAACTGACAGTGATAGAGGACTCCGGAATACGTCAAACGAATATCGATCTGAGACGAGGATCATTCGATGACAGCCTGAGAATTCATGACATTTCTCATTTTCTCTTGAGTAAATGAAAAAGTGATCATATCTTCAGAAGGGAAAAAGCTACGACAATGAAATTTGAGGATGAGGTAAAATATCGATCAGCTCAATATATACACAGATTCTTATTGAAATCTGAATGAAATCTTAGGAGATATTGGTATTGAAAATTTTTTTAATTTTTTTAAAATTTTCTAGCGTGACGATTTCTGCGAAATTTTGCGAGCCATTTCGTTTCAGCCTCCTTCAATAACATTCCAAGTATCAACTTGATCGGATGGATATTCTAGTAGTTATTGAGGAAACAAAATTTCAGATGCTCATAACTACTGAACCATCCGACGGATTTGGCCCAATAACGAACTTGACCGAGATATTTGGACAATTAACTTATTCTGAAAATATAAAACTCTAAGCTCATCTCGTTTGGATGCTAGAAGAGTATACGGACAGCCGGCCGGCGAGACAGACTCAACTTTTGCCACGGATTCTTCATCAGAGTCAGGGCCCAATCGATTGAGACCATTTTCGGCTCGATATTAAAAAATTACAGACATTTGTGCAAAATGATAGGCACTCTGTTCGGGTGAACAAGAGCGCCAAAAAACCGAAAAATTTGAGCAGGAAAAGGGCTGAAATCCAGAATAGGTCTCATTTGTTCTCAGTGATGTTTTGAAAGTGTGAACATAAAGAGATATCAAACGAGGTCCCAGAAAATTTTATTTAGTTCAATCAGTATCACAGGCGCCAAATGAGTTGAACTTACTTAAATATAATCTGTTTCGATGATTTTAAAGGCATGAAATGTTTGCATTATTTGAGTGTCAAAAGATACACCCAGGATGATTCATCAGTGGACGTCGAAAATGCAATAAGCCTACGAGTATATAATATTTAAATTGCCCATGGAAGAAATCACATATTTTTTCACTGGCCGATAACCCACCGCGTGACTGGTTGATTATTCAGTTGTTCTGGATGTCTAATATGCATGTGGTATAAAAATCACTATGGAATGGGAATTACTTTTATTCAGTAGTTGAAATTGAAAAGTTTTTTCATTATTGATTTCGAAGGAGGATTAACTAATTAAATTACATAGTGTTCACGGCTTGAATATTGAAAAAGTTATAAAGCACTGACGTGAGATCAGCTTTGGCGCTCTTGTTGAGCTACTTGCGAGTAAATAACAAACCATAATAAATCTATAGACACTCTTTTCAAGTGAACAAGAGTCTTTTTCGTACTATGGGACAATATGATTACAAATATAAACGCCTAATGAATGAACAAGCCTTCATCTCAAATTAAAAATAACGACTCATTATTTTCCCCAAGTTTTTGTTCTAAGCTATAATTCCTTCCCATAACAACTTACGTCAGTGCTTTCTAAATTTTGACAACGTATATTATTTTACCCCATCAAGAAAGCATTCTATCTCTATGATTTAACCGTTATGATAAATTTCTCTTAATTTTACCCCAACTCCACTGATTAATGAGCCCGGCATTTGTCAATCAATATCGTTCTGTGACGGCCATCGCTCAGTGAAATTCATCGAGAATTTATATCATTTCTCTTTTATCTTGTGTGAATGAAAAGAATGATCATATCTTCAGCCGGAAAAATCTACGACAATGAAATTTGAGGATAACTAAGAAATCGATCACCTCAATATATTCACGAATTTTTATTGAAATCCGAAAAATGTCTCATGAGATATTGAGTATTGGAAATTTCTCCACGGATTCTTCATCGGATCAGGCAATCGATTGAAACCATTTTCGGCACGATATCCGAAAATTACAGACATTTGGGCGAAACGATAGGCACTCTGTTAAGGTGATCAAGAAGGCCAAAAACGTTTCAGATATTGTAGATGATCAATATTGTTTGAAAAATGTCACGAAATATTTGAGTGAAATGGGGAGTAAACCTGGAAAAACTTATTTCATCACGGAATGGCTTATATACAGAACACCTGCAGGGGAATTAAACGCGGATGAAATCCTCGTTGTAAACTCAGCAACACTGTAGGAAGTCTGAAAAACGTGGGTTGAAAGTTTTATATACTTTTGGTCGTCAAATAAGAACGTACGTGAACGGCGTGAAATAGCATTGTAATGAATGAAAATAAAACATGTGAATAAATGATACTGAGTGCAGTGAAGGAATTCTCAAAATTTTCACACATAACTGATCAGGTTAACTATATACAAGATCAGAATGATTTTGTTTTACGAGAATCCTGTTCGAACTGATGGAGCCCAAATGCCTGGATTTGTATCGGATGGCAAATAGGCACTAGGATGTATATATATATATATATATACGACGCAGGAAGCATAATGCTTTCGGGGACTGACGACCCGCGTACCCCAGTCACCCAGCGCCCAGGCCAGCAACCTGGGAAGCTGTAGAATAAAGCTCCTATCACGAGAAGCATGAACCCAGGGCGGTAGAGGCAGCGGGCTGGCCCTCTTCAGAGCCGTCGGAGGTAGAGAGCCTGATGGGGTCAGCTGTGGGGCAAGCGGCGCAGCTTCGAGAATAGCACTGTACGTCGAACTCGAACCCTCACAGAAGGGAAAGGAGGAGCATCAGCTTGGATGGAATTCGCAGCCGTCCCGCTAAGGCACCAGATGCACGAGATGGAAGAGTACGATGGTCGCAGGAGGAAAATATCCTCTTAATGCGTACTCACTTCATTGCTCAACAACTACAACAAGACACAGGAAGAACCTACAGAGAAATTCTAACAACCACGTGGAATGAGATCAACCCATGGAGACCATCCTACCCAAACCTTCTAGCCAACAGAGTAAGGCAGATGTTGGAGAATGAAAAATTCTCTAAGTGTAGAATTGGAGGCAATAAAGAAAAACACCAGACCTCACACAGATTCCAGCAGATGATGACAACACAAGCAATGAGAAAATCGACCTAGAACCTCAGATTCAACCAACTCCTCAGAACGATAGAACGTCCCGAGAAGAATATGAAGATGTACTCAAAGTGTCTCCACAGGAGAGACCCAGAATACCCAGACTGAAAGGCTCAAAAAAATACTCAAAAAGCGTTGAAAAGAACCAACAAGGCGATGAAGGCGCACATAAGAGATGACTGTGCGATTGAAGACCTTATTGACTGTGTTTACGCGGGGGCGATTACAGTGTGTGAGGAAAATGGAATTCAACTTTGCAGTGAAGAAATTCAGACCGAAGAAGAAAGAACACCGCCGTGGAGAACACGCCTGGAAAGAAAAATTAACTGTATCAGAAGAACGATAGGCACGATACATACTTACCTGAATAGCAGCCAACCAACAAGAAAAATAAGCAAGAAAGTATCGCGCATAGCCTCAGAACATCAGATAAAGGCCGCAAAGGAGAATCTAAGGCAACATCTTATAATACTAAGCGATACTCTGAAACAGAAAATTAAGGCATTAGGAAGCCGCATAAGGCGATATAACGAACGGGTTAGGAGATACCGAAACAACCAACTCTACTACAAGAATACCAAGCAATTCTACCGCACACACTGGATGGGACAACAACGGACAATAAGACTAACCCAACGCCAGAAAGAATGCATGCGACATGGAAAGAAATATGGTGCCATGCGGGAGACCACGACGACAGAGCCTTCTGGATCAGGGAAGCGAAACCGAATCACATAAATATACCATGGAACAAGTTATCATAACTGAGGATGACATAAAAACAGTACTGAAAAAAACAAACAACTGGTCTGCACCAGGAACAGATGGTATACATAATTACTGGTGGAAATATTTCAACTCGACACATGACAGCCTGGCAGAAGCTTTTTCAGGAAGCCTAAAGAACCATCAATTATACCAGATTCCTGCACACATGGCGTCACTACATGCTTCCCAAAGGAACAGATAATGGAGACCCTAGAAACTACCGACCAATAACGTGCCTGCCGACGATATACAAAATACTAACAGGAGTTCTCACTCCAAAACTGTGGCAGGCATGTGGGAAAATATAACATCATGGCACGTGAACAAAACGGATGTCGACGAGATGCAAAGGGTGTAAAGACTTATTAATCAGCTGACACAATCATAACAAAGCAGGCGAGAAAAAACAGCATAACTTGTCCATGGCGTGGATTGATTACAAGAAAGCATACGACTCCATACCACATTCTTGGCTCAGAAAAGTTCTAAAATTATATGGCGTATCAGGAAACAGTAATCAATCTACTCGAACATCTGATGCAAACATGGAGAACTAAACTAAGTGTGAATACAAACAAAGGGAACTATACAACGGAAGAAATCAGAATCAAGAGGAATATTCCAGGGGACAAATTGAGCACCTTATGGTTCTGTCTCTCTATAAATCTCTAAGTAAGCTGCTGAACCAATCAAATATGGCTACGTAATAGAGAGAAGAAACAACATCAAAATCATCCACCAACTATACATCGATGATCTCAAACTGTATGCCAACGAAAGAACAACTGACAAGAGAACTGAAAATAGTGGCATCCTTCACTGACTCCATTAAAATGGAGATAGGAGTGGATAAATGCGCTGTGGTACACATGAAGGAGAAAAGATACTAGAAGGAGAAGCGCTAGAAATACTGGAACAACTAACAATCCAGAACATTGGGCCCAGAGAAACTTACAAATACCTGGGTATCAACAGGGCTTAGAAATAAATACCAACAGAGGCCAAGACTACCTTCAAGCACAAATTCTTTTGGCAGACTGAAGAAAATATTACAAAGTAAGCTCAATTCCAAAGCAATGTTCACATCCATCAGCACTTGGGTAAGCACAGGAATACACCATCAAACCTGAAAGTCTTCCTGCAACAGGCTCTATATATCTAGAAAAAGACGGAGGAAGAGGACTACAGAACATTGAAATGGTCATTATAACACTGTGAAGGGAAATGAGGAAATATTTTAAATCAGAAAAACTCACCTCTCTTAAAAGCACTATCAGCAGAAGATGACAATATAACAGCACTCAACCTGTCATCTAACAGTTATCCCAGTGAACCATCAACATCCAAGAGTTATCCGACATATGGCATGGCAAAGCACTCCATGGTAGATTCCCAACAGCACTGAAACATAAGAAAGTCGACAGAAAGATCGCTCACGTACCTCAGGGCTGGTTACCTTTTCCCAGAGACTGAAGGCAGATTAACAGCAATTCAGGATCAGGTTGTACCTACAAGATCATATCAGAAAACATAATCAGGAAAAAGCTAACCACAGATAAGTGTCGCAAATGCTCGCTATCACCTGAGACTATACAGCATGCAACGTCGTCCTGCCCCCGTCCTCGCGCCCAAAGAGTACACAGACCGCCACAACGCTATGGCGAGGCATACCATCAAGCTATTGCCAAAAATATGGAGTTAGTCAAATCAACTCTACCAGTTTATAAGTACTTACCTGGAAATGCTGGAGAATGAACAGGTGAAACTCTACTGGGACCATCCACTTGCCAACGGACAGATCAATTCCACATAATCGTCCGGACATCGTACTTTTCGAAAGACACAAAGAAAGTAACGATTGCAGACATAACAGTTCAGCTGATGACAACATCGAAAAGGCATATACCGAGAAGATGGTGAAATACCATGATCTTGCCTTTGAACTGAAAGAGATTAATAGACTTACCTGTTACCACAATTCTCCCACTGATTATCACCACAAATGGCCTGGTTGAAACACATCTGCTGGAGAACACTAAAAAAAGCTCGGCCTCGAAGAACATGTGATTGATGACGCAGAGAAGGAGAGGTGATCCTATGGACTACACGCATCATGCGTAGTTTCCTGACGAGCAACTGAGAAACGCTTTGGTCTGCGTTGACCCAGCGTCCTCAATAGCCTTACGGAAATGGTGGAGAACAAAAAAAATATATATATATATATATATATTTCCAATCCTATTTTCTTGACCGTTTTTATAGCAAATGAATGAATATATTTTCTTGGGATTTTAAATATGCTAGATAACATTTTAAAATTTTCCAATACATATAATAGCAACATTCAATTCACCTTGGAAAAGAAAAAAACAATAGCATCCCTTTTTAGATACTAAATTGATTAAAGTAGAATAATAAAATTAAAGTTGATTGGTACACAAAACCTACATTTTCTGGTAGATATATTAATTTTCCTCCTTTCAAAATATAAAAGTAAAAATTAACTAATTTTGGCTTTGCGTGATAGAATCAAAAAAATTTGTCATAAAGATTTCATTCAAAAAAATTTAAAAAAACTCAAAGATATTTTATTAATGAATTCATACCACCAAAATTCATAAAAATAAATTTATTTACAATTCCATAAATATAAGATCAAATTTTAATTCCAAATCTAATAGAAAACGAACAAATGAATTCAATCAGAAATCAAATCAACACACCAAAATCCACAACAACCTTCATTTTATTTCCCTCTACCTTTTTTCCTGAAATAACACAAAATTAAAAAAGATTTTTTCAACAATTTCTCTATTACAATTTCTGACAAAATGTTATCTGGCATTAATAAAATTTTTCCAAAACTAAAAAGATCGAGATTCTATAACAAAAAAAATCGGATGTGATATATAAAATAAATTGCTCAAGTTGTAATCTAAATTATATAGGTCAAACTTCAACCGTTTTACAGAAAAGAATAAATAGACATAAAAGTGACTGTGAATTAAATAAAAAATCATGTGCAACTCTCTCAAGACATTTTCCAACAACTTCACATGATGTTGATTTTAATAACATCAAAATTCTTAATAACAGAAAAACAGTCACAAAGAAATTTCTTTAGAGATGGTTGGGATTTATCTAGAAAATAATTCAATGAACAAAAGGAAAGATAGAAAATTTAAGTATTATTTACTCCCATCTTCTATTAACTGTAAAATTACAGTCAAATCTACCATAAAATCAAATTTTGCCTTTTCGCATTTTCCTATTTTCATTGAATCCTTTTCCAATAAATTACTATTTTACAAAAAAATAACAATATTTATTATTTGAACAAATCAAATTCTATGTGGAATGATCACACCAATAATAATAATATTTTACACATCCAGATATCAAAGATCAGAATTTTAATAAATGCCAATGAATTTATTCTGAGTTGTGAAGATGAACCTTTGTAAACACTAATTCTATCTGTAGGTTTTTACACAGTATCTGTACCAAATTAAACAATGTGTGTATTTTAGCCCTGAAGGAAGAACCAATAAAGTTCCGAAAGCTTTGGTTAATAAGAAAGCATTGTTTCAATAAACTAGTGACCATAATCCCAAGAAAATATATTCATTCATTATATATATATATATATATATACCATCCAGACATCATTTCTGCGTCATTCAATGAAACTACCTATCGTATTTGCGTCCCACTTTAGAAAACTTCGTGTATATCGACATCTGTTCAGCCGAATGACACATTGGCAACTTTTACATAATCATTTTGCGAGTCTCAGTTCTCAGTATACTTGAAAAATGAAGGAGACAAATTTTTCTCAATTCTACCCTTAACCTTGCCCGTCATTGCAGAACTACCATCCTTTCTGCATCACGTAAACATATTTGAGACATTATCTAATTATTTCTGCGTCCATACGCTAATATTCATAATCAACTATACCACCGACAATTCTGCACAGATGGTGTTGCCAGGTTCATGATTGAGTTTTCATTTATTCGGATCTACCTACTCACTGTCCGTGACATTCTATTATTCAGAGGAACGCTAACCAATGTTGCTGTTTAATTTGTAGCTTTTTCCTTTTTCGCCACTTTGGATATAGGAGCCAGTTAGCATATGAAGGAATGACAGATTTTTA